>CAUYQG010168532.1:0-13576 GCA_963574415.1 Tarsius wallacei | reverse complement strand
CTCAGCCTTCCAAGTAGCTGGAACTACAGGTGCGCGCTACCACGGCCGGCTAATTTTTTGATTTATTGTAGAGATGAGGTCTCACCAAGTTGCCCAGGCTGGTCTCGAACACGTGGGCTCAGGCCATCTTCTCATCTCAGCCTCCCAAAGCGCGGGAATACAGGCTGAGCCACCGAGCCCGGCTGGGAAATTCTTAATAAGCATCTTTAGGCCAATGGTGGAGGCTCACACCTGTAATCCCAGAACTTTGAGAGGCGAAGGTGAGAGGGTCACTTGAGGTCAGAAGTTTGAGACCAGCCTAGACAATATACTGAGATCCCATTTCTACCCAAAAAAAGTATCATTAAAACGTTTCCCCAGTGGTCGGGCTCAGTGGCTCAGCCTGTCATCCCAGCACTTTGGGAGGCCGAGGCAAGTGGATTGCCCGAACCTGCAAGTTCAAGACCAGCCCAGGCAATTTTGCGAGACCTTGTTTCTACAATAAAAATTTTAAAAATTAGCCAGGCGTGGTAGCATGCATCTGTAGTTCCAGCTGCTTGGAAGGCTGAAGCGGATGGATCGCCGGAGCCCAGCAGGCCGAGCCTGTGGCCATAAGCGTGCCACTGCACTCCAGCCTGGGTGACAGAGTGAGACTCCAGCTCAAAAAAAAAAGTTTCCCCAAATGCAACTGATAAGGTTTTTCCCCAGTAAAACTAAATTTTAGAATAAAAGATGTAAACAAGTCAGATGTCTAATGTTAAAATTTGCCTATATAATGAACAGTACTGAAATCGCATTTATGATATTATAAAATGAAAAGGTTTCCAGAGGCCCAGAAAGGACCCTCTTTCTTGACTTTTCTGACTTTTACCACCTTTTCTCTAAAAGTTGTGAACCCTTTTTGCAAACAGCGACTAACGTCATGCACCAGTAGGGGGCGCAAGAACATCACCTTTAAAAGTCACTTCCAAACATTTAATCTGTGGCAAAAGGAATTGGGTAACTTGTTTTGCTGTTTTGCAAAAGAAAACGACCAAGTACACTGGCAAGGAAGAGAAAGATAGTTCAATTCAAAGATAAAAGTTAATAAGTCAGCATCACCTACATTTGCGGAGGAGAGAATCATTTTCTGTGTAAAAACCAGGGTGACAGCCATGGTGCTTGTCTCATGCAGACAGAACTGCATGCTGGCTCCCTGACACCCCTTAACAACTGGGGGCCGTGATGTGTGGGAATCTCTCAAGCTGAAACAAACGGCGGGACTCAACAGCACACATTCTGCAGTACACTTCCAGGGTCTAGAATGTGTAGCTTTCACAATTTCAACTGTAACCGCTTCCAGAGAGCTCCTAATCCAGGATTGAACCATTCCGCTGTCCACTGCAGTGTGGCAAGAGTGTCTGGTGAGGAACTACCCATCAGCGTTCCGGGGTGTTGGGGTGTCGGCATTGACCCAGCAGGCTGGATTCCTGGTGGTCTTGCCATTTTACTGGCAGACCAAATAACTTCATGAGTAAATCTGGTCCTGAAAAAACCATCTGTGTCTTGGACGGTGTCTTCCCATAAGACGAAGGGAGCCACAATCACATGCACTTGACCTTGGCTGTGCAGCACAGCTAGAGAACAGGCGCTGAACCAAGCATGGCCTGGAGCGCTTTGCTTTGCAAATTTTAGGAGTAGGGAGAGAAACTATTGGCACAGGTGGGGGGGAAAAGTCCCTCGAATCTGGGGTGTGTTAGATTTCCATCAAGCACAGGGCCCAGCCCAGCCCTGCTCCAGTGCAGTGGGCTTGGCCCTTTGTCCCTGTCAAGATATTGAAAGCTCTCTCTTTGAGGTGACCCTCTGATCTTCTGCTCTGGACACTAGAGGAGAGGCTTTAGATGCAGACATCGGCGCCGCTGCAATGTGAGCTGAAAGGAATCGTCCTGGGGAATGCCAGCGTCAAAAGCAGATTTCTGAAATCTCTCTTCATAGAGACCAGTGCTGTGGTCTAGGCTCAGAATGGCAGTGGTGTGCTGGTTGGGTGTGGTGACTCCCCCCTGCAATCCCAGAGCTTTGGGAGGCTGAGGCAGGAGGGTTGCTTGAGCCCAGGACAGCTGACTAGTCTGAGCAACACAGCAAGACTCTATTAAAACTTCTTTCTGCCAGGCATGGTAGCGCGTGCCTGTAGTTCCAACTACTTGGAAGGCTGAGGCGGAAGGATTGCCGGAGCCCAACGAGTCAAGACTGCGGTGGCCGGGAGCGTGCCCCTGCACTCCAGTCTGGGTGACAGAGACTTGAACTCAAAAATTAAAAAAAACTTCTTTTAAGGATTCGGAAGGGGAACACTTTATTATCATCAGCTGGAACAAGTGGATGGCAAAGGCACAGGCGTGCTGAGATGAACTCTCAGAGGTTGGGGTGACTGGCTGACAAACCACATCATCACCCTGATTCCAGGAGGCCCCGCGGCGGGAAGCTGGAGGAAGTCAGAGGTTATCCAGAGGGCCCGTGCTGACAATCGGGGTGGACTCATCTGCCTGGGACCAGCTGCAAGGAAGGCTGGTCTGGCATTCCGATGCCTCACAGGGACCACGGGGCCCTGGGAGCTTGAGCTGCACTTGGGGTAGCTGGGTGTGGGAAGGAGGGTGGTGTGGTTCCGCGGGCCCTGGATGGCCTCTGGATCTGGTTTATGTTTAGATGCAATCTGCTGGTCTTCCCTTCCCAGAATGCCTCCCCACACATGCTTTCTACCCAAAGACTCTACTTCTCTTAGATGGGGGGCTTCCTAGGGCTCTCCAGAAGCCAAGGGAAAGGCTATGGGGTCAGGGCAGGGTGAGTCGGGACCTCTTTCTTCCCCCACCTTTTTCCTTGAGTTGGAGTCTGTTTTGTTGCCCAGGCTGGAGTGCAGTGGCATGCTCATGGCCACCACAGCCTCGACCCACTTGGCTTGGGTGAGCCTTCCGCCTCAGCCTTCCAAGTAGCTGGAACCATAGGTGCACGCCACCACACCTGGCTGATTTTTTGATTTATTGTAGGGACGAGGTCTTGCCATGTTGCCCAGGCTGGTCTCGAACCCTTGGTTCAGGCAATCCTCTTGCCTCCACTTCCCAAAATGCTGGGATTACAGTGTGAGCCACCACACAACCGCCTACCTTTTGTTTTTTTGAGTTAGAGTCTTGCCCTGTCCCGCAGGCTGGAGTGAAATGGTACAATCACTACGCAGCTTCGACCTGCTAGGCTCAGGGGATCCTTCCACCTGTCTCCCAAGTAGTTGGGATGACAGGCGCATGCCACCATGCCCGGCTAGTTTTTTTATTTATTGTAGAGACGAGGTCTCACCAAGTTGTCCAGGCTGTTCTCGAACCCCGGGGCTCAGGTAGTTCTCTCGCCTGGGCCTCCCAAAGTGCTGGGATGATAGGCATGAGCCAGCACGCTTGACTTTTCCCCCATTCCTGCCTGTCCCCAGCCTGGTCCACTAAGGGCAAGGTGTTGATGGCCTGTGTGGATGGTGCGACTGAATCGTCTCTGCAGACACAAGAGGAACTGGAAGGGAATATAAGCCCTTGATGGAACCCAGGCTGGGGGCAGTTCCTGCCCAGCAGAGTGCTGAATATTGCAAAAGGGAGCTTCAGGCTGGGTGCAGAGGTTCGAGACCAGCCCAGGCAGGCAACTTAGCGAGACCTCATCTCTACAGTAAAACAAACAATTAGCCAGCCGTGGCGGCACACACCTGGAGTTCCAGCGACTTGGAAGGCCAAGGCAAGAGGATTGCCTGAGCCCAGGAGGTTGAGGCTTTGTCAAGCGAGCGGCAATTGTGCCCGGGCCCTCCAGTCTGGGCTACAGAGTGAGACTGCGACTCAAAACCAACAAAAGAAAAAGAACTTCAGACCTGAGACAGAGAGGACCCACCCATAGGCCTGTGGTGCCTGGGGCGGATCCCCCTGCACTCCCTTTGTGTCTTTATCTCAACTGACCCCCCAGCAGGTTCACACTGTCAGGCAAGACCTCAGATGAGGACATGCCTGGAGGCATAAGGGACAGAGCTTGACTCTACATTTAGGTCTGTGAACCCCTGGTCGAACATATTTCTCAGCCCTGAGGAGTGTTTGGTTGGTGGTAGGGGGAGACAGTAAGCTTAGTTCCAGTAACTACAAAAGCAGCTGGGAACCTGGACAACAAGGCACGACGCTGTCTCTACAAAAGATAAAAAACTTGCTGGCTGTGGCACAACACACCTGTAGTCCCAGTTACTCAGGAGGCTGAGGAAGGTGGATCTCTCCAGCCCAGGAGTTTGAGGCTGCAGTGAACCATGATCACACCACTGCACTACAGCCTGAGTGACAGAGTGAGACCCCAACTCAAAAAAAATAATAGTACCAGCTTGGATTACTGGTTAGAAGCAACACTGCCACACTGACTGCCTGGGTTTGTAGGCCAGTCTCCCTGTGCCTCAGTTTCCTCATCTTTAAAACAATACCTGCCCAGTAGGGTTTGTGAAGATTAAGTGAGTTTACACAGCACTGCTCACAAGAAAATCTGACACCCAGCAAGTGGTAGATACACGGCTTCCTCTGCGCTGATGACCTGAAAAGCTACCATGCCTCGGCCAGGTCGGTTTGGCTCAGACTCTGGCTCTCCAACAAGTGCTTCATTTGCTTAACTGCTTTTCTGGATTAGGGCCTCTAGTTCCTCAAGTGAACGCCAAAACCCCATCTAATCTTTGGGAAACACAGCTGATCATTTAGTTAGTGTACTAGTTTGCTAGGCAACCCGAACAAGACTACAGATTGGGCGACTTAAACAACAGATATTTGTTTTCTCACAAGTTGTCAGCAGGGTTGGCTTCTCCTGAGGCATCTCTCCTGGGCTCAGACGGCCAGCCGCCTTCTCTCTGTGTCCTCACGGGGTCTCCCCTCTCCACAGCCACATCCCTGGTGTCTGCGTATCCAAGTTTCCTCTTCTTTACTTTATTTTGTTTTGTTTTATTTTAATAGAAATTGGGTCTTGCTATGTTGCCCGGGCTGGTCTTGAACTTCTGGGCTCAAGTGATCCTCCCATCTCAGCCTCCCAAAGATTACAGACATGAGCCACCACGCCCAGCCCAAATTTCCTCTTATAAGCACATGAGTTAGATTGGGTTGGGGCCCACCTAAGTGTCTCGTATTAACTTAGTTACCTCTGTAATGGCCCTATATCCAAATACAGTCACATTCTGAGCTACTGGGGGTTAGGATTTTGACGCAGAATTTGGGGAGGGAAGACACAATTCAGGGTATAAACAGTCAGTTTCCTGGAGCAAAAAAAGACTGGTTGTGCTAACTTCAATCGAAGAATGGCAGACATCATTGAAAGGAAGGAGTTGAGTGCTTGGGAGCTGTGTGGTCACTGGGGCATGTTGGAGCTCATATTGGAACATGTGTGGGGCAGGACACCTGGGCTTTTACACTGAGTAGGACATCATGATTTTACAGTCTCCCCCTAGCTTCTCTCATTTGTTTTTCTTCTCAGCTGGCTGAGACAAGAGGGGATGTGGTGAGTGTCCACCCTGGTCCAACTCAAGGAAGGCCTGTGAATCTCTCTGCAATACAGAAGAGAGTATTTTATTCACTAAGATCACTTTAATAATTTCTTTATCACCACCTTTTTAATATTATTATTATTTTTTAATTGGGGGCTTCCTCTGTTTCCCAGACTGGAGTGCAGTAGCATGAACCCACTGTAGCCTCAACCTCCTGGGCTCAGGTGATCCTCCCATCTCAGTCTCCTGAGTGGCTGGGACTACAGGCATGTGCCACCATGCCCAGATAATTTTTTGATTTTTTTGGTAGAGACAAGGACTCACAATGTTGCCTAGGCTGGTCTCAAACTCCTGGACTCAAGCAACCCTCCAGCCTCCGCTTCCCAAAGTGCTGGGATGACAGGTGTCAGCCACTGTGTCCAGCTATCACAACTCACTTAAAAATAACTTTTTCGCTCTTCCTTGGAGCTGCCTACAGCTACCCGGCATCGTGGTTGTCCTCAGACTCCCAGTGAAGCCCAAGACTGTCAAAAAGAGGATGGGCCAGGGAGTTCGTCCAGCATCAGTCAGACAGCTGTGTCACGATTATGCGTAATTGGTGGAAAGCCAGAGGTATTGACAGCAGGGTGCGTAGAAGATTCAAGGGCAGATCTTGATGGCCAGCATGGGTTCCAAGAGCAACATGAAAATAAAGCACATGCGGCCAGTGGCTTCTGGAAGTTCCTGGTCCGCACGACAAGGGACTGGAAGTGCAGCGCTGAGTAACAGACCTTAACTGAGCTGAGATTGCTCACAGTGTTTCCTCCAAGGACTGCAAAGCCTTCGTGAAAGGAGCAGCCCACCTGGCCATCAGAGTCACCAATCCTAATGTCAGGCTACGCAGCGAAGAAAACGAATACATAGCTCATGTGCACATTTTATTTGTGTTTAGATGAAACCATGAAAGCTGGGAAAAAATAATTTTTCATTGTGATCTGTTTTAAGAATTGATCATCAAAGGTAGTGCTAAGAAGAGCCTCATAAACCAAAGGTTTTTAGTAACATTTTCAAGACAAGTTTTTACCTTGACTGTATAATTTTAGCAACTTCTTTTATTTTCAAACTCCAAGTCCTCCTGGTTTCTAATTGAAGACATGTCCACGGTTCTCAACAATTTTTATTAGTGACTGAATTTGTTGTATATTTTATATTTTATTTATTTATTTATTTATTGAGTTGGAGTCTCACTCTGTCGCCCAGACTGGAGTGCAGTGGCCGCTCCCAGCCACTGCAGCCTCGACCTGCTGGACTCCGCCAATCCTTCCATCTCAGCCTTCCAAGAGGCTGTAATTACAGGCTTGCGCTACCACACCCGGTTGATATTTTGATTTATTGTAGAGATGAGGTCTCGCCAAGTTGCCCAGGCGGGTCTCGAACCCGCAGGCTCAGGCAATCCACTCACCTCAGCCTCCCAAAGCGCGGGATTATAGGCTGAGCCACTGAGCTCAGCTTGTTGTATATTTTAATTGGGCTGTGAAAATGAGGTGGCATTTATGATTTTTTTTTTTTTTTTTTTGAGTTGGAGTCTCACTCTATTGCCCAGACTGGAGTGCAGTGGCCGCTCCCAGCCACCGCAGCCTCGACCTGCTGGACTCCGGCGATTCTTCCGCCTCAGCCTTCCGAGTAGCTGGAACTACAGGCATGCACTACCACGCCCGGCTAATTTTTGATTTATTGTAGAGATGAGGTCTCCCCAAGTTGCCCAGTTGGGTCTCGAACCCGTGGGCTCAGGCAATCCACTCACCTCAGCCTCCCAAAGGCGCGGGATTACAGACTGAGCCACCGAGCCTGGTTTATGATATCTTTTAATGGAATCATGGCTTGTGTACACACACACATGAACACACACACACACACACACAAGTTGACACATGGTTTTACAGTACTGCTGCCAAGAATAACTAATCTAAACTAATCTAGGACCAACTATAGAATCTGATAATACAGGTGAAATGCCCGGTTAGAAATAATTTGTCTACATGAAGAGGCATGAATCCCTTTTAATTTTAAAAGTGAACCTCTAAGTTAAGCTACTGTGTCCTTCCTACATAAATATTTAACTAGTCTTTAAAAAAGAAATCAAACCCAGAAAAAAAGAAACCACACTCAGAAAAAAAAAAATCCAGGATTTAGAAGCCATTATATTCCAATTCCCTGTAAGTAGTATACATTTTTGTTTTGTTTTACTTTGCTTTGTTTTTGAGTCAGAGTTGCACTCTGCCACCCAGGCTGGAGTGCAGTGGCACATTCATGGCCACCACAGCGTCGACCTGCTGGGTTCAGGAGATCTTTTCTGCTCAGCCTTCTACATAGCTGGAACTACAGGTGTGCACCACCATACTCAGCTAATTTTTTCATTTATTGTAGAGACAAGGTCTCACCAAGTTACTCAGGCTGATCTTGAACCCCTGGGCTTAGGCAGTCCTCTCACCTCAGTCTCCCAAAGTGCTGGGATTACAGGTATGAACTACCACCCCTGGCCTAAGTAGTATACTTCTGTTGTTGTTGTTATTGTTTTCTGTGTGTGTGTGTGTGTGTGTGTGTCTGTGTGTCTGTGTGTCTGTGTGTCTGTGTTCAGAGACAGGTGTTTTACTGTGTTACCCAGGCTGGAGTGCAGGTTTGATCCCACCACTAAAATAGAGAGAGAAGCCGGGCTTGGTGGCTCAGCCTGTAATCCCGCGCTTTGGGAGGCCGAGGTGAGTGGATTGCCTGAGCCTGCGGGTTCCAGACCTGCCTGGGCAACTTGGCGAGACCTCATCTCTACAATAAATCAAAAAATTAGACGGGCTTGGTAACATGCACCTGTAGTTCCGGTTACTTGAAAGGCTGAGGCAGAAGGATCACTGGAGCCCAGCAGGTCGAGGCTGCGTTGGCCAGGAGCATGTCACTGCACTCCAGTCTGGGCAACAGAGTGAGACTCCAACTCAAAAAAAAAAAAAAGAAATATAAAAATTGGGGGCAACCCCTTTGGGTCCCCTCCCACTGTGGGAGCTTTTCTGTCCTCTCAATAAATCCTGCTTTAAAAAAAAAAAGAAAGAAAGAAATATAAACATTGGAGACAAATGACAGTCTCCTGAAGAGAAAACAATCAAGTCTTACAAAATTAGCTCTTTCAAAAAATAAAAACATACAGAAAGACAGCAGCAACAAAAAGTTTACTACTTTTGACTGGGTGTGGTGGCTAACGCCTGTAATCCCAGCATTTTGGGAGACCTAAGTGGGTGGATTGCTTGAGCCCAGGAGTTTGACACCAGCCTGGGCAACATCGTGAGACCTCGTCCCTACAAAAAATCAAAAAAATCAGCTGGACATGGTGGTCTGTGCCTGTAGTCCCAGCTACTCAGGAGGCTGATGTAAAAGGATTACCTGAGCCCAGGAGGTCTGAGCTACCGTGAGCCGTGATTCTTGTGATCATGCCACTGCACTCCAGCCTGAGTGACAAAGTGAGATCCCGACTCAAAAATAAATAAATTCTCTCTCTCTCTACATTTTTTTTTTTTTTGAGTTGGAATCTCACTCTATCACCCAGACTGGAGTGCAGTGGCTGCTCCTGGTCACCACAGCTTCGACCTGCTGGGCTCCGACGATCCTTCTGCCTCAGCCTTCCAAGTAGCTGGAACTACAGGTGCACGTCACCATGCCCAACTAATTTTTTATTTATTGTAGAGCCAAGGTCTCACCAAATTTCCCAGGTGGGTCTTGAACCCGCAGGTTCAGGCAATCCACTATCCTCGGCCTCCTAAAGTGCTGGGATGACAGGCTGAGCCACCGAGCCCGGTCAATTTTTGTATTTCTTAAAGGTAGCATCTAACTCTTACAAAATAGGTTGTGGTATCTGAGTAGGTTTAGTTTTTGAGAATTTTATACAAAAGAAGAACCACAGAAAACCAAAAATACATACTGTATCCATCCTCTTTTGCAATTATTTTAGAGAAATTTTCATGATTGTTAAACTTGTGCTGCTTTCTATAATAACATTATCTGTTCAGTTGAAGATGTCAGTACCATCATCAGCTAAATTCCCAAAATGAGTTAGCTAACTTTAACTGCTTTTTAATTGCCTGCTGAGACTATCAAGGATAATATAAGAGGTTTTCTCAAGCTTTTACAGCACAGCTTTAGTATTTCAGATTATATAGAAATGTGAAGCCGGGTTCAGTGACTCAGCCTGTAATCCCGCGCTTTGAGAGGCTGAGGTGAGTGGATTGCCTGAGCCTGCGGGTTTGAGACCCCCCTGGGCAACTTGGCGAGACCTCATCTCTACAATAAAAAAAAAAAAAAAAATTAACTGGGCGTGGTAGCGCGTGCCTGTAATTCCAGCTACTCAGAAGGCTGAGGCAGAAGGATCGCCTGAGCCCAGCAGGTCGAGGCTGTGGTGGTCGGGAGGGGCCACTGCGCTCTAGTCTGGGCGACAGAGCGAGACTCCAACTCAAAAAAAAAAAAAAGAAAGAAAGAAATGTGGATCAAAGGTGCAGAATTCTCAACTTACTTCCATGTGTTTTTTTCTCTTAAAACTCAGAGCTGCAGGACGCGAAAAAGTCATAACAATTCCTGAGATTAGAGGCCTTCCTGAACTGTTGCTATGATCCGTCCATGATTGTACACACCACCTCTAAATTCACAAAGGACCGGTTGGATTTGGCAACCAATGTGCAGAACACGTGAACATAAAAGAGCCGTAATACAATTTAGAACAAATATCAGTGATTTAGAAATCATGTATTTACCTGAGTTAAAGTAATTTGCATAGTAACAAAAACCTACCCACGAGGTTGTACCTATATCAGAGAACAAACATTTCATTCCAGTTTCAAAGCACTTTGAGAAGTTCTTTCAATCCTTATAATACGAGGTACGTAGGTGGCAAGTCATGCGAAGATAAAAATTCAAAATGCAGAATAAATGGAACACTACTTGGGAAATAAAAGAGTGGCTGGTTGATCATGCGTTGTTGATTTTCTGCTTTTCTGGGAAGATGTGTTTGTGATTTCACTTTATCATAGTTTGCATTTAAGAACCAGCACCATGGTGAACTTGGTAAGAAGCCACCATGATAGGTAAGGACCCTGATGTTCCCCGTACTTTCTACTCACCCCAGCATTGGCTGGCGATGACCATGGGAGGGACACAGGGTGTGCTGTCATATCCCATCTACAACAGGGAAGTGGAGGCATTCTCTCTCTTCTCTGCCCTACTCTCCTGGGCCTTTGTCAGTGTCTACAATGGAAAGTGGAAAATTAAATCAGATATCAAACATAGGCGAGGTGTGGTAGCTCATGCTGTAATCTTAACACCTTGGGAGGCTAAGGCGGGAGGATCGCTTGAGCCCGGAAGTTCAAGAACAGCCTGGGCAACATAGTGAGATCTCATCTCTACAAAAAACCAAAAATTAGCGTGGGATGGTGGCACACGCCGGAAGTCCCAGCTCCTCAGGAGGCTGAGGCAGGAGGATAACCTGGATTCAGGAGGCGGAGGCTGTGGTGAGCTGTGATTTCGCCACTGTACTCCAGCCTGGGCGATGAAGTGCGACACCGACTCAAAAAATATGTATCTATCACATACTTAGATATTAAAGAAGAGAGATTCTACTTTTGGAGGATTAACTGATTTTGTTTTGCTTGGCTATCCTACATAAGAAGTTGGCATTCCCCTGGAGAGTTTGATGATGTCTAACACCTGCTGGACCAACGGCCATTAAAACCTAGGAGACCGCTTAGGAGAGATTTTCCTTTTGTGATTCAGCAGCAATTTAAACGGCTCCCAGCTGAAAGGAAAGTAGCTGCAGATAAGCTCTTCTCACTCGCGCTTGCCTCTGGTCTCCAACTAGCCGAGGGGACTGTGCTTCCCTGTGATGTGAGGCTGAAGGGGAGAGACATCGCCCCAACTGGTAGTTCAAGGACATGCTTTCCATAAACACTAGATACATGGACACCCGTTCCCACCCACATTTCCACTGTTTTTCTTTTTCTAGAGCCCAGTTCTTGGCAACCGGCGATCCTCCTGTCTCAGCCTCACGGCTGGCTGGGGCTACAGGTGTACACTACCACATCTGATGCAACACGTTTTTCTGGAGTTGGTTTAAAAATATTTCTGACATTTTTATGCCCACTTGGCGGAGAGAGGGGCACTCCCTGATTCAACTTTGAGGCAGCTTCAAAATCGAGAGGAACACAGGGGTTTTTTTTGGTCTAGCCTTTGCTGTTGCCTCAGGAAAGTAAATCTGAAGGGCTTGACTAAGGCCCCAGTAGGCCCAGCAATAGAGGTGGATTAAAGATCATTAGCCTGGGCCCGTCATGCAAATCCTGGAATACATGTTCATTTGTTCTAAACCAGTTCCAGGCTTCTGACACTCAGCTGAGGACAGGGTTTTTGATACAAATTCAGTGCTAGTCACTTTCTTTGGTGGGGACGGAACTCAATATAGCTGTTGAACTTGGTTCAACGTGACTTTGTTCAGAGCAAGGGGAGTTCTGGGGAGCGTTCCGATAAACCGACCCTTCCGGAAGGGCAGCCTCCTCCTATTGTACGTGATCTGAGGCTGTTTAAATAAGCAAGTGCTAATGGCTTGAAATCCCCTGCCTGGCTTGCGTTATACACATGCAAACATCAGCTTTATTATTGCTATTAGTATTCTGTCTTTGGGCTTCTTTCATTAACATAAACTGAATTGGTTTCAGGCAGAGCTGACTGCTGACAATGATACAAAAAATAAAAATAAAAAAACCCAAATGCCAATTTGAATCATCAAATTAACCTCTGGTTAATTTCTAGATGTCTAGAAAAAGCCCAATATTTTATGAACAAAAAACGTATAGTGTTCAAAAGGAGATGTGCTCTGGACTTGGATAATGGCAGGTTCATGTCTGATTGTAATTAGATAAACTTATAAGATAAGCCCTCAGGTAAGTTTCTTAGCTCTTTGTACCCTAGTTTGAATTTCTACAGAAATGTGAACTCATATTATTGTGTGGATTGGGAGATTCACATAACAGCTGTAAAGTACTTAGTCTATAGTAATTGTTAAAAAATAGCAGCTTTTATTAACACTGGAGCATAAAGAAAATAATTTTTATGTGTATATTCTGGTTTTGAGTAAAAAATAATATACAGTTTAGAACTGAAACACATCCTAAAACAATATATATATATCTACTTATCTGTATATTTATTGGCTTATAGATCATCTCGATCACCTTGTGTTAGATGATCGATAAGCCTAAAAACCAGGAAGAAGAGATCTCATAGAGCCTAGTCTTGGATTATGGAAAGAAGAGTTCTCCCGGGTTGGAATGTTCCAGAGCTCAGGCATGCAACATAGCTGTCAAATGTTCAATTTTCACTTTGTTGTTGAAACACAAAATTATTTAAAGTACACATAGCATCCGATGAGACAAATCCATTTTTCCTCCTGTACACTTCAAATGTTAAAGCCTATAATATAGAATATTTCAGTGTGTTGTAAAGGCTGTATTTACCACAAAATATAAACCTGATACCCTGGAGAAATACTGTTCCTCCATGCTGACTCTGGGCTGCAGAAAGCTTTGCATATGGGTGGGCCCTGAGTCAACCAAATCTGAAACTTGATAAGCTCTTACCTCCTGTTTTTGACACCCTAACAGACAGAGGCAGGGACTATACATATCATATTAAAAACACATGTGCTCTAACCACACACCCATTACCTCATTATTGATTTTTTTCAAGGAATGACAAGTAACATGGTTAGCTACTGAGAAATGCTAACAGTCTCTTCTTTCTTCATTCCTTTATTACTGTCTTTTTTTTTTTTTTTTTTTTAGTTTGAGTAACAATAAGTCGCCCCGACTGGAGTGCAGTGGCTGCACCCCGCCACCGCAGCCACGGCTTTCAGGGCTCCGGCGATCCTTCCGCCTCAGCCTTCCAAGTAGCTTGAAATACAGGCGCGCACTACCACGCCCAGCTAATTTTTTGATTTATTGTAGAGATGAGGTCTCGCTTGCCCAGGCGGGTCTCGAACGTGCCGGCTCAGGCAGTCCACTCACCTCAGCCTCCCAAGGCGCAGGATTACAGGCTGAG
>CAUYQG010168530.1:0-13363 GCA_963574415.1 Tarsius wallacei | reverse complement strand
TAACAGCAATAAAAAATACTGTGAATGAAATAAATAACAAAATGACAAGCATGGAAAACAGAATTACCCAAGCAGAAGAAAGAATCTCAGAGCTTGAGGACCAAAATATAGAACTAATCTGCTGCTATTCTAATTGGTCTTCCCTGGTAGGTGATCTGGCTTTTTTCTCTTGCTGCGTTTAGGATTTTTTCTTTTATACCTACTTTGTTTAGGTGGATTATTATGTGTCTAGGAGTTGGTCTTCTCATTTGTTGTCTTGCAGGGGTTCTCTGAATCTCTTATGTTTGAATTTTTGCATCACTGATGAGATGAGGGAAGTTTTCTTGAATGATTTCATGAATTGTTTGTTCCAGTGTGGTCTCTGTCTCTCTTTCTGCCTCAGGAAGGCCAATTACTCTTAGGTTCGGCCTCTTGAAGTACTCATTCCTCTCTTGAAGGTTTTGTTCTGTCTTTTTAAGCTTCTTTTCTATGTTTTTGACAGGTGAGTTAGTTCTGTGTTTTGGTCTTCGAGCTCTGAGATTCTTTCTTCTGCTTGGCTAATTCTGCTTTCCATGCTTATTAGTTTGTTAATTATTTCCATCACAGTATTCTTTACTGCTGTTATTTCTGTCATCAGCTCCTTCTTATTTTCCTCTTATCTCTCTTCAATTTTTTAAATTCTCCCTATTAATGTCTTGATGTCTGGGTTTGTTGCGTGTGTCCAGTCATTCTGGGGGCTCTTCATTGTTTGTGTTCCGAGGTCTGTTTTCTCAGTGTCTGACCTCCCAGGAGTCTGTGTGAGACCTATATTCTTCTTTTGGTTTTTCTTCATTTGTGCAGATTTTTCCTCCCTACTTTTTCCTTCCCTCCCTTTCCCGTCTTCTTTAATTCTGTTATTTAGGGGTGGAGGGGTTGCTTTTACTTCTGTTTGTTCAATCTCCTATTCTTCCTTATGTATATCTTCTTGCTTTGTTCAATTTTGGAGTTGGACTGTAGGTAGGGGGCGGTCCTTTTTGCAGCTTTGATATTTAATTAAGAGGCAAGCCATGATTCAAAATCTATCTGCAGATCCCAGTATCCGCCAACAGGTGTATGGATAATCTGAAACCCACTTCCCACTGCCTTGGAATCTGCCCATGCAGTGGGGTTGTAGGTTTATTCCCTGAAAGCAAATGAGGTTAACAAAAGGAAGGGAATGGAGTAGCCAGTGGGGGGAATAGTGGGTGGAGAGAGAGAGGAATAAGAGGGAAAACAGGCAAGCGTACTGACTAACAAATGAAAAGAGACACAAAGACTGAAACAAGAAAAAGAAAAACTATAACAACAACTACAAACTAACCAAAAACCATACGAAAAAACTAAAACATACAATGATGCTAACATACAAGCTAACCAGTCTCCTTATCGTTGTGCTATTCCTCTATACAAAGATGGGGTTTACAGAGAAATTTTAAAAATAAGAACCAACGATACAAAAAAAAAAGGAATAGGATAAAGTCAGTAAACTAACAGAACCAACCAAGCACACTTTGAGATTTTTCCTTTAAGTCCAATGTCCGTTCTGCTCTAATTTATAACTGTCTTTGCAGGCTGGTTGATTTGTTCACAGTTAGAGTCAGTTGCCCCTGGCCTGCTATGAGGTTGGTTCAGATCTGGGCTCCCCGCCCAGTCTACCACTCAGATCTGGCCTGTGTCTGTTTATCCAGGGGAAGAAGCTTCTGTCTTTCCCATTTTGATGTTGTTACCTTGGATCCCCAGCAGTGGTGCTATCTCACCACTCTGGTTGATCTTTATCTGCAGCAGCTGGAGATTGCTAGTCGCTACAAGCCTGGCAGGGTGGAAGTCCCAGGCTGCCCAGGACAGGAGGGAGAAGGCAATGGTTCTGGCTGTGGCAGCTGCAGCTTCACAGTGTGTGGGAGGAGCTCCACAAGCCTGGCTCTGGGTGAGTGGTGGGGTGTGGCAATGGCAGCAGCAGTGGCACTTTCAGTAGATCGTGCTTGCCAGGGCTACACGGTCTGGAGCGGTGGGTCGCCTCAGGCATGGGTCAGGTGATGGCCACAGGGGCATCTGTGGCTGTGGTGGCAGCTTAGAGCACTCAGGTCATTGAGCGGTGGCTGCAGCCGAGCTCTGTGTGAAGAGCAGGCTGCTGACCATGGGAGCTGCAGCCCCCGGGAGAGAGCTGGAGTCTTTATGTGTGTTCTCTTTTGCAGAGGGTCTCACCCACCAAGCTGCCCTGTCACCATCTTGCCAGAAGTCCTCCCTTTTTCACCACTTTAAAATGTAACCCCAAATCAGGTGTATCTCCTAACACCATTGATATTAACAAAATTTTAAAGATAAATTTAAGAAGAACATTTAAAGTCTATATAGTGATGGGAAGAAGAATGTGTATTCCAGGAGGAAGGAATTAATTGCAGCCATCTTTGGATATTATGTACTAAAAGAGGTCTATCTATTCTTACATAGATGAAAACTTATTTGCAGCTGCATATATGGAATTCAGAGGACATATCAAACCAAAACTTTCTTGAATAAGTCATTTTGGGTGTGTTTAAGTGTGTAAATAAAATTATGATTTAGATTCACCTCCACTCATAAGTTTCTCTCTGTAATGTGCAGGAAATATGAATTTACCTTTATATTCTTTTTTGTGCTTTTGAGTTGAAGTCTCACTCTGTCGCCCAGGCTGGAGTGCCTTGGCACACTCATGACCTCTCCAGTGTTAACCTTTGAGCTCCTGCAATCCTTCCACCTCAGCCTCCCAAGCACCCAGAACTACAGGTGCTCACTATCACACCCAGATAATTTTACTCTTTATACTTTAAAAATGAATCTTTAAACTTTAAAGAACTCCAACATTGTTTTTCTTATGCAACAGGGATGAAATATAAATCAATTAATCATTCTGTTTTTTCTTTGTCATTATGTTTTTCTTAATTACCGTGTCATTTTTCATCATTGACCAGTTATTCTCAATTAAGACAAGATTGTTAAGATAAGTATTAGTGAGCATAAATTTTTCACTACATAAATACACATTCATCATTTATTCTATATACACAAATATTAAAAATGAACAGATGAACATCTCTTTTTGCATATGTGGTTTTTTACTTATCATATTTTGCTATGTTTATTTGAATAATTTTTCTCACTTAAAACTAGAAATAACATGGAGAATAATTGTATTGTCTAATCCCATAGAATTTTTGTTCCATTAGTAATTTCAGAACTCTGTCATATTTCAGACAGCTCCCCAGCAAGCAGTAATACTCTCAGACATATCAAAACTTCCTTTGCCTAGTTATTGTGAAGATCTGCTGTCCATATTAATGTTTTTATCTTTCAAACATTGATGAAAAAAATCACAATATTTTATGGTCGGCATTATTTTGTTCCAAGGGTCTTATCACTTATTATTAAGAACAGTCTAAGTCTCTCTACAAGAAAACACTTTTAAAAAATAACCAATCCTATTAAAGTTCCTTTTCAAGAATATTTTCAGCATGCTTACTGTGTCACACATCTACAAATGTTCTCACTTATTTATGCTAATATGTTCCCTCTTGCTAAATATCAACAATTTTACCCTTAAAATGCAAATTAGCACTGCAATTACAACTTGTTTATAGGACTATTTACTTAATATTTTATTTTATATTCTTGGTATATTTAGAGTTTTTGTTGTTTACTATTAAATCCAAAGCATTCCCACAACACCAAACAACTCACTTCAGCAGTTAGGAAGTTTCATTTTGCAAACTAGAATACTCAAGATACCCAGAAAATGATAACTTTTAGATTGCTTTGGATATGCTTCTAAAGCTTCTATTGTGTTCAAGTTGCCACCTGAGGAATATGGTTCCAGTTCTTAACCAGGTAATGTCAGATCTGGGTACTTGTCATTTTTAACAGCAACTCATAGGTCAAATAGCCTCAATTGCAATGTCAGGAATGATCAACAAACTTTCTATATTTCCTAAATCAACTGTCATATAACATGCTATCTTAAATATGTGTGAACCAGTTACCACTTAGAATAAGTAAACGAAGAAGATACATACCTGTTTCAAACGGGCCTTTGCAACTCATTCCACATTCCCAACAGACTTGTTTACCTCCTATATTTTCTTGCTATGGTTTCTCAGCCAATTAGTGTTCCTATGAAACTAAACTCAAGATGACTTGATGGAGTATTCTCTTATGTGTCTCTCCTTTCTTGCCCCCCAAATTGGAACTCAGGTTGTTTGCATTGCAGCCATCCTTATTTCCTCAGACTACTTCGGCTTTCTCAGGAAAGACAGGTTATATTTTCCAAGATGGTCACAAAACAATCTTCCATCACACAATACTCTTCTTACAACATGATATTCATACTCCTCCCACAGAGATGTGGGCCCTCTGTTCTTTGAGGAAACCCAGACTATAGGGAGGAAGCTAGTGCATAAGTTCTGATTGACAGCTGAGGTTCTAGCCAGCGACAACTTACAAACAAGGGAGTGAGGATCCCTTTGGTCACTCACAGCCGTTGAGTCTTCTGAGCTGAGGGAGGCCTCAGATACTGTAGAGCAGACACAAGCCTTGTGTACTGCTTTTCCCAGTCTGAATTTCGATACCACAGATTCCATGGATATAATGGAATTATTGTTTTACGCCATTGTGTTAAAGGCAATTAAGAAAACACATGAACAAGCAATGAAAATATGATTATTCAGAAAGTATTTGTTGTTAGCCAAAATTCAGATTAAATGTAAGGAGTATGAGCAGATGCTGAGGCGCTTACTACCTGTGTGATTTGGGGTAGTTTATTCTCCCAGACTCACATTTTCAAATGTATATTGGTGCTATTGTTATTCTACTATAAACCATTAATGAAACAGTGCTGTCTAAAATGACATGGTTTCAATTACTTCCATTTCCCATATCTCTCTCTTTCTCTCTCTCTCTCTCTTTCTCTCTCTCTCTCTCTCTCTCTCTCACACACACACACACACACACACACACACACACACACACAAATCCTTTACATTTGTCTTCATAAAAGGCAAATGCAGATAAAATTAGATGATTAGATTTAAGTGTCTGGGAAAAAAAGATGGTGCACAAAGGAAGTATTTAAAGGCAAAATAAAAGAAATGGATTAGCTTAAATTATTTTTCATTTTGCTTACAGCCTACGATTCAAGGAATCACATTTTTACCCTATTCTAGCACACACTACAACTCTTTCTTTAAGAAAAGAATGGACTTTTATTCCCACCAGATGATATAAAAGCTTTTCTTGTAAAAAATAACCACAGCAACAACTCATGTCAACACTTTGAAATTCTGAATTGATGCTATTATGTATGTTGACAATATTAAATGTTTTTTTGAAAACCATGAGACTTACAAAAATCCGATTTGGTTTATAAATTTTGCATTATCACCCTCACATAGCAATGCCTATCTTTACTAGTTATTCTCATTTCCTTGTGCTTAATTCACATCATAAAAGTATTTATGTAAAAATAAACCTGGAATCCTTCAAAGTCCAGTAGGTAGTGCATAAATTGAAATGCAATATAAACTTGAAAGCATGACACAGTTTCAACCACCTAAAAGTGCATATTTGGGAGGAGATAGGTTAAGATGTCTGGAATGAATGAAACAGTAACAGTAATCACGTAGAGGAGTACATTAAAAAGGTGTTATTTTTCTCTTAAAATTTTCACAAATTTTATAATATTGTGATGTTACTTTTAACATTTAAAAGAGTAATTTGAAGAGAAAACTATGTTCTAAATTTGTTACAAAGAATATCCACCTACTCAAACATTCTTTAGATTTTTGGCATAAACATGTTATTTTCATAATGACAAGAGAGTAAAATTTCATAGATGCTTTACCCTTGAGTTTTCTTTGTTTTTAAAGTTTCTCACTGGCATATAGTACATTTGTGAAATAGTCTACATCCTCACATGCAGAAGGTTAGATTCCAGTAAATTTTAATAATCTGATTATACACTTGTTGGCACTACACGGAGAAGACAAAGACTCTTTAAAATGTAAGAATCACTGCTTTCCACTTATTAGCATATCATCAATATGCATTGGCTTCATCATATGTAATGGATACAATAAGAGTACCTACCTTACAGGGCTGTGAATAGTAAATGTGCTAGCATGTATCATGTACATAGAATAGTGTGAGACACATGATAAGCACTTAATACATATTAACCCTAGAAAGTAAATTCTATGGGAGCAAGCCTTTGTTTCATTCATCATTTTAACTCAGTGCTTTGAAAGAGGCTCCAGTTGGAACATAAAACATGATAGCTGAATAAGTATGATCTAGCAGCTTTGTGAGACCAGTGCCATGTAAATGAAAGATTTTAAAGAAAAAACAGAAAGAATATCCTGTGAGAATCACACATGTGGAAATGTTAGGCAACAAGAAAGCAGAATGAGGTCGTTTGGGAACTTAGTCACAACTGGGAAGGAGATTAACTGAAAATATTTCATAATCTGAGTTTAATTTCATGAATTAAATAAAATGTATATAAATACACTGATACCTGGAAACTATAAATGTTCATGCTTGTATATATTTGGGTGAACATTGAGGGATACAAGCAAAGTGGCTTAGTGAGGAAAAACACAGTTTCTAGATCTAGACAGCGTGGGCTCACATCCATCCCAGCTTCACCACGGACTGACTGGGTGATCGTGGGAATGTTCTGTGCTTTATCCTTCTCATCTATAAAATGAGGATAATGATAGCAACTACCTCAGAGTGTTGTATTTGTATGTATAATTATTAGCTGAAATTAATATTTGCACATGAATTATAAATACTATGCAATTATTTGCTAAGTAATTTAAAAATACTTTTTTTCTTGTATCATATTTCAAGAGTTCTTTAGGAGATGATGACATCTTATTAGATTCTTTTTTTATTACTTTGGTGCTTATAACAAATTAAACCTATAAAGGGATACTATCAAGCGACAAACTTGAGGACACTATTATCAGAACAGTGGTAAACAGGTTCTCTGGCTTTCAAGTGCACCCTCTTATTTTAAAAAAATCTATGGACATGAAAAAAGTTTCCCGACATTTTTCATGTAAATTGAAAATCCAAAAAAGAGAAGAACAAAGGAAAGCAAAAAATAAAGGCAAATGCTACATCTAAATAGAGAAACCTCCTTGCCTCTTTGACAGATCTCTGGGGGAATGTCATTAATTTTTGAACTTTCACTATTGTTGAGTCCTTTGTGTCACTACAATTTTGTAGGACTTAGGGCAGTGTGGCAGACATAGTGGGGACAGCAGTGATTGTGGTGGCTCCCAAATCATTTTTAAAATTGCAGTAAGCAGAAGCAGGCACATTGTGCAAGCAGTTCTATTCATAATTGAAATAGTTCTAAAAGATAAGATGAGTTTTTATACTTTTAATCTCTTGTGACCAACTCAATGTAATATACAAAAAGTATGTCAAATCAGGCTGGTTTTGAAGACAGTGGAAATAAACACATGTAGTAAGAAAGTTATTTTTCAAAGTGAGTTTCATTTTTCTTCAAGATAAACAAGACTCTGTTAAACATGACTGTGTAGAGTAGGATTTTTATATTAAGAATAAGCTGTTCTTATAAAAGGTCATACTGTGTGCACTTGACATTTACAGTTTTCAAATCCCTTTCTTGTTTACCCCGTTCAAGGTGAACATATTGAAAAGTGGTGATATGTGCTAAGTCATTCAGTAGCCACTACCAAATATGACTACTCATGGTATACCTAGTAAAATTAATTAAAAGTAAAAATTCAGTCACACTAGATACATTCAAACACTCTAAAGCTACATACAGCTAGTGGCCACTGTATCAGAAAGCACATATACATAATGCCTCTAACATTGTAGAATGTTCTATTAGTCAGTGCTAATACATAGAATTTATTTTAGATAAATAATATGAAAGCCTGATTTTTTGAAATTATACATGTTTTCAATGAGTAAGGAATTTTTTTTCCCCCATTGGATAAAAACATTCAAAAATTAGCATGGCTATAGTATTCATTCCTTCTATATTTCAAATCATGATGTAAAATAAGTCAGGAACGATTAAATATATAATAGCTTTTAACTATAAATTTATACAAATTTAAGTCAACCTAGTGTTTTCCTGTCTTAAACTTGGCGAGACCTCATCTCTACAATAAATAAAAATAATTAGCCGGACGTGGTAGCGTGCGCCTGTAATTCCGGCTACTCAGAAGGCTGAGGCAGAAGGATCGCCGGAGCCCAGCAGGTCGAGGCTGCGGTGGCCGGGAGCTGCCACTGCACTCCAGTCTGGGCAACAGTGAGACTCCAACTAAAAAAAAAAAAAATGGTAAAAATATCAAAACTTAATTCCATATACTATGAACATCAATATATTTCTAGTACTATGAACCATAGGGAAATTTAACACTGAAAAACTAGGACAGTCTCCTATGGGATCTGTAGTGGGGTTTCGCTTCCCAAGTTCCCAAAAGATCATTTGCATAACAACTCAGTATAGGCTCAGCATGTAACATATATCATTCCTGTTCCTTGAAAAGACTGATCCTTGAAAAGTTAGGCAAGAAGATGAAGAGGCATATGCTAATTACCAAATGATTGCTCTAGGTGAGCTCCACAGATCCTCAGTCTTCTAATAATGACAACATGATATCAATATTTATGTTCCATGAGAATATTTTAATAGACATAGCAAAAGCACACTATGATTAAAATTACATGGAACTTCTTACATGAAAGGTAAATATTGGTCATATTAAGTTTTTAGTAGGTTGTCATAATTCACTTTAGTAGGTTGTCAATATATGTAATAGGGTATCTTGCTCCTTTATTTTTCGTGTTTAGTATAAGACAGGAACATACAGAAGTTCAAAAATGGAAACACGGTAGCTGATTGCAAAGTAAGTTGAAATATTATTAAAAACATTTTTATAAGAAAACTTTACCCACAAGATTCATCTTAAGAAATACATTAAGGAATAACATTCATCTGACACTTTTAGTCTATCTCAGTTCAACCATAGTAGGATAGTATATTTTGTATCATTGATATAAAATAGCTAATATGTTTACATTATAATTATTATTTATATGATATCGTTATTAATAAATTTAACATTTAAGTATTTGACATGTACAAGTGTTGTTCCTGTAAAGCATAAAGTGTCTTTTTTATGGATAATATTTGTCTCCAATCAGTTGTAACTTCTGGAGAAAGGTTTATTTCTACAATATTTTAAAATCTTAAATTTTCCCAATACCAAAATAAGGTGCATTACAAAGATTGCATAGACTTTTATACATTTTGATCATAGTAAAATCATCTAACAGGAGAAAGTCAACACTGAAAACACTTAACTTGGTATTATAATACCAAGCGAGATTTAATGGCCTAGGAAAATGTCTCCTGCTTCTCTGGTTTTCATCAGAGGAATTTTCCCCAATGCACCTGGCCTCAGCCCACCCATCTCAGCACCTGGGGCATTTTGAGAATGAGGGAAATAGCCAAGTGTGCCTGCTTGGCTCCACCCTTCTCCCGTGAGTGAATCTCACACCCAGAACAGGAGCACCTCTCTGGTACCCTGAGGCCTTCCCTGTCCACGCCACAAGCAGACACATCTGCTGAGCTCTGGGATTCAGTTAGACCCATTTGCCCCTCACTAAACAACATCCCCCATGTTAGTTGTCATCAGTAAGAAACATGACGTTTGTCTTCATCTGCCACTTTTTCCCTCCATTTGCTCCAATTGCAGGGGGGAAGAGGAGTGCTATTTATTGGCCTTCTTCAGACTGCATGAACTATCAAATCGCCATTGGCATATACATTTAAATATCAGTTAAATGTTACTGTTTATTGACCAGTGTGCCAGCAACACCGCAGTTGTGGTATGAGGTCATGGAGAGAAGAGGGAACTCATTTTTTTAGCATTTAGGCTTGAGTTACATGGTCAAAAATTATGTCTCTTTTTTTTGGGGAGTCGGGGTTTCACTCTGTCACCCAGGCTGGAGTGCCCTGGCTTGGTCACGGCTCACTGCAGACTTGATCTGGGCTCAGGCAAGCCTTCCGCCTCAGGCTTCTGAGTAGCTGGGACTACAGGTGCATGCCACCACGCCCAGCTACATTTTTTATTTTTATTTTTGTAGAGATGAAGCCTTGCTATGTTGCCCAAGCTGGTCTCAATCTCCTGGGCTCAAGCAATCCTCTTGCCTTGGTCTCCCAAAGTGTTAGAATTATAGGCGTGAGCCACTGTTCCCGGCCTATATTGTCTTAAAGAGATACTTTGAGCCAAAATATACAAAAAGCCCACATAATTAATGGTCTAAGAAAGAATGCATAAAATACACTGCTACACTGCCTTCTGTCTCTCCCAGGAGAAGTCAAAACTGGCTTCAGACCATCATGATAAAATACACAGTGTTCAGCGATGGAAAAAATACTACGTGGGGAATCAAGTGTTTTTACCTCATAAAATTATTCACCATCATTTCTGACCACTTGCCTGAATCAATTTCCATATTCATATGAGTGAGTGGTACAGCTTGAATTAATGATAGAGCATGGATGAGAATGTGATTTTCCTGATTTTTGTCAAGTATGTGTTTTAATGCAGGCATAATACAAGAAAGCTACTAGGTAAATTTGAACTAGATTTCTATTTTGAACACCTGAATTAAATGAATAGCAATATTCTTGTGATATTTGTTATAATGGACATACATTTCAGTACATTAAGGATATAATGGTTATAAAGGCTATAAATGGTTTTTAAACTTTATTTAATTATAAAGATATGGGGTACAAGTCAGGATTAGGCACATGAAGGTGAAGTTTGGGACTCCATCTGGACCTCACTTCACTGGTTTAGGATCCGGTACCCTTAGTGAGGTTACTGTCCCACCCCTTCCCTGGCAGTGTCCCACTACTGCTGATCCCTTTCTTCTAGTATTGTGATAAATGTTCAGGACCCACTTATAAGTGAGAACATGTGATATTCAGTTCTTCGATTCTGTGACAGATCACTGAGTATGTTTTTTTGTAAAGGCAGTTTTCCTTCTATCAGTTGTTTCCCATGATACTTAGAATATGATCTTTAATGATATTTATTATAACTCAATGAAAACCAACAACGCAGCGCCGAAACGCACGGAAAAGGATCGTCCTTTCCCTTCCAGAACTCTGTAAGCTTCACACGCTGACCCCGTGCCCCTGCACCCACTCCTCTCCCTGCTCTTTCTGTGGTGCCATTTCCCTCCTTCCTGCCCCCCTCCGCCCCCCCGCAACTTGGAGAACACCATCTGTCCTTTATAACACGGCAGGTTTTGGTCCACTTTTCTCCATCGCCACCAGCATGTCTTCAAAACTTTCTGATGAGTTTTGCGCGAGTTTTTCCAGCCCCCTCGACTGTGATCACCTAAGTCCCTTCAAGAAAGAAACATGATGTTGATCCCAATAGCAACGAATACAGCGTTACACAAGTTACCGCCCCCGCGACACGGCTTCCTGGGTGCGCCCTTAACAAGCGTGTTGAGCCTGACAGCTCCCTCCCTTTGGCTTCCCCGCCTGATGAGCCGCCTGCACCTGCCAGCACTGGAGGAATTTCTGTGTGACCATCCCCCTCTGGCGCCTGCTGGCAGCATCAGAGCCACGGCTGCCCCGCCAGGAGAGGGCGGGCCAGGCTAGGCGAGCCCCGCCTCGCTTCGGGCGCTATCCCTGCCGACTGAGCCCCGGCCTGCGGTGCGTGGTCGTGGGGACCGCGGACGCCCAGGTCCCTTCCCTGCTGGCTCGCCGAGAGGCCCCGGGGAGGGGGCCGAGGGGTGCCACCGAGTAGCCGAGGGTCCGTGAGCGTTGGGAGGGAGGAGCAGGCGCCGGGAGGGGGCGGCTCGCTCCGGGCGAGGCGGAGACCCCGCCGCGCGCGGCGGCGCCATGGGCACAGCCACCTCCCCTTGGCCCCTGGATCCCTCGGCTCGCGGCCAGACGTCGCCACGCCGCGGGCGTGCCGGGCCCGCGGGCTCCTACCGCCACGGCGACGCAGTCCTCGGCGAGCCCCGGCGCAGGACACCCCCGCGCGCTTCCAGCTTGCTGTGGCTCCCCTCCGCTGCCCCCTCCCTTCTTTGGCTCTCCCGGGACTCAGAGCAGTAGAAGCGGACACGCCAGCAAGGCGCTCGTCTTGGTGGTCAAGTTTGGGCGGCCCACGTTGACCGCTGCCGCCACGGTGTCCCCGGGACAGGAGTCCAGGGCTCTCGCCCCTCTCGTGGCAGGAGCTTGGAGAAGTGAAGGGGAGGCGGGGTCGCGAGCTGACCCGTCCTGAACCAGCCGGCGCTGCGACGGTCGATGGGCGGCTAAGTGCTTGGGGACTCAGCGCCGCCCCGGGGATGCCCAGAGAGCTGCCGCCGCGGCCGGAGCGCTGCGCAGAAGCGGCGCAGTCGGAGATGTCCGCGGGGCCGGCCACTCCTGGCGCCGCCTGGGCGAGGGCTGAGGGCTCCGTCCGCAGCTCGCCCAGACCTTTCCGGGCCCCGCCCGGCCACCTACCTCCCCGGCCCTCCCCACAGCGGCGGGAGGAAAGTTCCCGCCGCCCCTAAGCCTCTGGCCGCGCCTCCCCTGCTTCTGGCCCAGCACGCGCCCACTTCGGTCGGGAGAGGCTCTCCGGCTGCCCGCTCACCCCCTCCCCACGCGAGGCGCTAGCCCCCCCCCCCCCGCCCCATCCCCCCCCCCCAGCCGGAGCTGGCTTCTGCGCGCGCGCGCTCTCCCGGCCCAAGTGCACAGTCCTCGCGCTAGCGACACTGTGGTGGATGACATTCCGTTGGACTCCAGAGGTCAGGAGCTCCCTGGTGCCATAGACAGGGTCCTCCTCCCCAGCAGCTGCACCCACCTAAGCAGCCTGGACCCTCGTGCCCTGCACCCCAGGATGTCACGGGGTGCACCCCGAGACATCCCTTGAGGGCTGGATGGAGGAAGAGGAAGAGGAGGAAGAAGACGTGGACCGGGAACCCCGCCCTACCCAAGACACCTGCCTGCGCTGCAGCCACTTCTCTTTGAGGAAGAGGAGAAGAGAGTCTGGGAGAGCCATGGGGGGCTGCGAAGTCAGGGAATTTCTTTTGCAACTGGGCTTCTCCTTGCTTCTGCCGATGGCTTGGCCGGGCGACTGCAGTCACGTCTCTCACAACCAAGGTAGGAACAGGTGAGGGGCGGGAGGAGGAGGGTGCTCTGAGGACAGGTAACTTCTCCTGCAGGTAGCTTCATCCCAGGGTCCGCTTCAACGGGCTTCAAATTCAAGGGGGATGTCCTCTCCCCAGAGAGCCCTGTCTGGGACTGGCAGCCCCATGAGCTACCTTCCCTTCTGCT
>CAUYQG010168528.1:0-34793 GCA_963574415.1 Tarsius wallacei | reverse complement strand
TGCCTGTTCTTGTACCAACACCAGGCTGTTTTGATTATTGTATCCTTAAAGTTTGAAGTCTGGAAGTGTGAAACCTCCTGCTTTGTTTCTTTTGCTAAGGATTGTTTTGGCTATTCGTGGTTGTTTATGTTTCCATGTCATTTCCAGGTCTGAGAAGAATGATGTTGGTAACTTAATGGGTATTGCATTGAATCTATAGATTGCCTTTAGTAGGATGGACATTTTAACAATGGTGATTCTTCCTATCCATGAGCATGGAACATTTTTCCATTTTCTGTGACTTCTTGGATTTCTTGAGCAGTGTTTTGTAGTTCTCTTTGTAAAGGTGTTCGCCTCTCTGATTAGGAAGATGTAGAGGTATATCATTTTTTTGTGGCTATTGTGAATGGGATTGTGCTTTTTATTTGGGTCTCTGCCTGCTGTTGTTGGTGTATAGGAATGCAACTATCTTTTGCAAGTTTATTTTGTACCCCGAGACTTTGCCAAAGTCCTTTATCAGTGCAAGCAGGTTTTTGACAGATTCGCTTGGATTTTCAAGGTAGAGGATCATATCATCAGCAAAGAGGGATAATTTGACTTCCTCTTTTCCTATTTAGATACCCCTGATTTCCTTCTCTTGTCTAATTGCCTGAGCTAGGACTTCCAACACAATATTGAACAAGAGGGGTGAGAGTGGACAGCCCTGTCTTGTTCCATTTTTCAGGGGAAATGTTACCAGTTTCTGTCCATTTAGCAATATGGTAGCTGTAGGTTTATCGTAGATGGCACTTACTCTTTTGAGGTATGTTCCTTTGATACCTAGGTGTTTGAGGGATTTTATCAAGAAGCGATGCTGGATTTTATCAAAAGCTTTTTCTGCATCTGATGAGATAATCATGTGGCTCTTGTTATTACATCTGTTGATGTATTTAATGATATTTATGGTTTTGTGAATGTTGACCCAGCCCTGCATCCTGGGGATGAAGCCTACTTGGTCATGGTGGATGATTTTTCAGATGTGTTTTTGGATCCGATTTGCTAGAATCTTGTTGAGGATTTTTACATCTATTTTCATAAGGGATATTGGCCTGTAGTTCTCTTTTTTGGTTGAATCTTTACCTGGTTTGGGTATCAGTGTGATGTTAGCTTCGTAAAACAATTTGGGGAGAATTCCGTCTTTCTCAATTGCCTGTAATACTTTCAGTAGGACTGGTATCAGCTCCTCCTTGTATGTTTTATAGAATTCTGCTGGAAAGTCATCCTGTCCAGGGCTGTTTTTGGTAGGTAGTTTTCGTATGACAAAGTCAATTTCCTGGGCTGTTATTGATCTATTTAGTGTCTCAATTTCTTCTTGTTTCAACCTGGGGAGGTAGTGTGATGCATGACCACTATTTTAATGGTTGCATTCTATTCTGACAATGTTTTGTTTTCTGCATCATTCTGCCACCCCTTCCCTGATGAACACTTAGACTGTTTACACTTGTTCATTATGATTGAGAATATCATCATAAACTCCTGGTAGATCATTTTTTCCTGGTCTATTTATTCCCTTATAATCAAATCCTTGGACTCTGATTTTCATTTTTTTAACGTAAGGTTAGTTTGGTGATTCATGTTAAAAAGACGCAGAGCCTTGTAGAGTATCCAAATGGACGAGCACATGAAACGGCAGTTCACACAGATCGGCCAGATGAGAGAGAAGACGCCGTCCCATGAAGTCACAGGGACTATTGCTCACCAATTAAACCAACAAAAGCATAACATAATGGTAATCGTGAGGGAGTGGTAAAATTGCTATGGACTTTTGAAAAGCAATTTGGTGTAAGTTTTAAGAGCCATTCAAGTGTTTATATCATTGGACACAGTGATCACAGTCCTAGGCATTTACCCTGACAGAATATTCCTCCCAGAGGAAAACACAACATACACAGTGACATTCATCGTAGACTTATGTACAGCACAGTGGTGGGGAGGGGCACAAGGGCTAGACTTCTGGGGTATTTTTATATCCTTCTTTGTCCGTTTTTGTATCTTCCAAATAAATGCATGCTCATTGTTGATAATAACTCAAAAATATATGTATTATTGTACAGATACCCCAACACAGCCTCCATGTTGTTGGTTCTGGAAAGCCAGCCTTGATCCCTGGTGGATAACTGCACTTCCTCGGTGCTTCCTCTTGTTTTGTGTCATGTATTGACATAAATCCAAAGGCATGTGGCTGTCTTCCCAATCAGACTCTGTGCTCCTGGAGACAGGGACCATGTCCCAATGTTTCCTATGTTCCCAGGACTCAGCACAGCCCGGCACATAGCAGGCACTAATAAAGACACGTGTAACCCATTTAATAGACTAAATCTTTTCACAGTCTTGTGATACAGGTGTTGTACAGCTGAGGACACTGAAGCAAGCCAAGGGGCAAAGGAAAAGAACAACTTCTGGGAACTCTTCTCTTAGAAGATCTGCAGACTTCTAAAACCAAAATGATCCAGCCCAGAGGCTCTCAAACTTTAGAATTCCCTGGTGGGCTTGTTAAAATACAGATGGAAGGACCCTCCCTGCAGAGTTTCTGATTTAGAGGTCTGATGTGGGGCCTGAGGATTTACATTTCTAACAAGACACCAGGCGATGCTCAGATGGCTGTTTCAGGGACCCCACTCTGAGAGCTCCTGGTTTCTCCCCACTGTGGGGGTTCAGTCTGTATAAACTTCACTCTGAAAGCCCGTCTGCAAAGAGGGGCCTATTTGCAAAAGGACTTGCCCCAAACTGAGAGAAGCTTGACTTTGGTCTAAAAATGTCTACATTTTTAAGACACTCTGATTGAGCGCAATCCCAACCAGTTATTTTTAAAAGACTAATGATGGAGCTGAAAAGCCATGGAATTGTTTCAACTGTGCACCAAGTCCTCCCTTAGCTTCTGAGAAAAAGCATAGCCTAGATTCTTCCAGCATCATCACTGTCCCACTAGGTGGGAGGGAGCTCAAGACCCTCTCCTGGGCCCTGCCCTGCCCTGCCTGGATTGTGGTAGTGTAGACCCAAAGGCTCCAGGAGGTGGGCCGCAGGGGCACTGTAGACCACAGCAGGACTTTGGATTTCATACTGATGAAGACGGGAGGCCACTGGGGAGCTCTAAAGTGACACATCACCGTGGCTGCTGTGTGGAGACCACGTGACAGGAGCACATGTGAAAGAGAACAATAAATCCGTTTGGAAGCTACTGCACTCGTTCAAGCATGAGCTGTTGGGGTAGCCTGGACCAGCACGACTATGGGGGAGGTGGTGAAAGATGGATTCTGGATGTGGTCTGAGGGTAGTGCCAGTTGATCCAAGATTTGCCCATGTTGGATCTGGGTGTGAGGACAAGTGAGGAGTCTTATGAAGGAGGGCCTCTGACACCAGGCCCAGGAGACTGGCCTTTTCCTTGAGGCCAGTGGTTTTTAAACATTTTATGCATAAAATAACCCAGGGACCTTGCCCAAAATGCAGGTTCCTGTTCCCTTTTCCTGGAAGTTCTGTCTCTTGGCAATGAGGCCCCAGAAACTGCATTCATAACAGCAATACTAGGGCTTCTGCACTAGTGGGCGATCAGGAATGAACATGTTAATTTGGCCATTTCTTGAGGGGCTCTCAAGGAGGCAGTGGAGTGGAGAATGGTCTTTGAGAAACCTAGTACTGGGCTAGGCCTGCGGTGGGTGATCAACGGCCTTTGGGGACACACAGAATGAGCTCTCTCCTCTCTGCTCACTCTCCTCTCTGCTCACTCCCTGCTCCCAGTATGAGTGTGCTCAGGCTGCCTTAACAAAATACCACAGCCTGGGTGCCTTAAGTAACAGACATGTACTTTCCCAGGGCTGGAGGCTGGAGATTGCTATGTCCTCACATGGCAGGGAGATAGGTCGAGCTGTTGGGTGTCTCTTTTACAAAGACACTAATACTGATCCTACCCGATAAAGGCGCCACCCTTCTGACCTCACTTAACTTTAATTACTTCCTTAGAGGCCCTAATACAGTCACATTGGAGGGGGCGTAGGGTTTCAACTTCTAAATTTTGGCAGACACAATTCAGTCCATGGAACCCCCAAGCCTTTCATTCTGCTGAGATGCACCTAATATTTGGGGCACTCTCTTACCACTAGTGAACTCTCTGAGATCACCTGAGCCATCTAGAAACAAAGGTTAGAAATTCCACCCCTCTTCTCTGCTCCTCTGCCAGCTGCTCAGAAAACCCTTCAGCTCTGACTGGGAGCTGGAAGGATCTCTTTGAAACAGTGCTTCAGTAACCTGTTACAGTAAGAGTAACCATCAGAAATAACGATCGTTCATATTTACTGAGCCCTCATCATGTGCAGGGCACTGGGTAAAGGGCTGCCTGAACATTGCTTAGCTCCATCATATAAACCTTATGAAGCAGGTGTTCCTGCCAATATGTTTTAGAGTCAAGAGACTTGCCAAGGTCACACAGCTGGTAGATGGCAGCCCCCAGTGACCATCCTCTTAGCTTCTTTACTCCATTGCTGCTTCAAGAGTCTTTGGAGAGATGGCCAAGTTGAAATGTTCATTCCAGTCCTTTGGAATTGAGAAACAACACCAGCCTTGCAGTGGATGAAAGATAGAGCCTCACCTGTCTCTGTTGGATGTCAGCAAGACAGTGCGCTTAGATTCGTTGGTCCTTGTAAACAGGCTTTCCCACCTGCCTCGCACGCCTAAAGATAAGCAGTTGAGTATTTTTTGAAACTTTTGGGTTGATGGATGTCGCCGGAGAAAAGGAGCCTTTGAAACATTCCAGCTGCAGCCAGACGCAGGTCTCTCACCCGAGACTGCCACTTGGATATTGAGATGCAGCCCCTGACAGGCCGTGGCCTCATTCTGTCAATCGGCTGGGCGAGGGTGGCCCACTGGCTTCTTCCGGCCAGAAGTCCTCTGCTCTGTGCTCCCAGGGAGTCATCCTTGCAGGTGGGACTTAGTGAAATCACGGATAGCTGCTCTCCAATAATCTCACCATCTACTCTGGGGCTTATGGATGGAAACAGGAATAATACCTTCCGTGTGCGTAGCACTTTCCAATCTACAAAGAATATCCGTGTTCTCATCTGATTCTCAGAACAATGCCCAGAAGAGGACACTATTACACGTATTCCTCATTTATAGTTGAGAAACCCAGACCCAGAGAGGCCAAGTCATTTGTCAAGGTCAACCTCTAAGGGGATAAGGTTGCGTTTAAGTTCATGCCTAGCTAACTCTAAAACCCACGTTCTTTTTCCTATATTACGCTTTCTTAACATCTGACATTTATGTATTATTTTACAGTTTACAGAGCACATTTGCATATATGATATAATTAAACCCAAATCATTGTTGACAGCCAGGGATATTATCCCAGACTGAATATGAGATATTTTTTTCTCTCAAAAATACCGGAGTATTCTTGCTCATGATTCTGTTTCAAGGAACTGCCGTCCTGGGACAGGTTCTTGCTAGGTCCTTCTCTCCCCTCAACCTTTACATCTCTTTCTTATTACCCACCTAGAATCAGCGTTTCTGTTTCCTATGAAATTCTCAGTGTGTAAATATACAAGCTTTCTGTTTGAACTCATTGGAAAGAAATAAAGCTGAATGCTCTTGACTAGAATTAGCTCAGCGCTTCCTATCTGTGCAGGGCAATGGTCCCCAGAAGAGCTATCTGTGAGGGCAGTCTGGGCTCCAGGGTGGTTAATCACACAGATCTCAGTCTCCTCTCCATTCTCAGGGCCGCTGGCAGCCTGGCTCCCTGTCTGCTGCTGCTCAGCACCCCCAGACATTACCATGGCCTCTCCAGGCCTGGGGCTAAGGTCTCAAAGGATGCCACTCCTGGTAGGTCAGCCTGGGCATCTCCTATGAGATGACATTTGGCTCCCTGTTAGTGATTGGACTCAGATGAGCTGGTCGGGGGTCCCAGCTCTGTCACTTACTGGCTGTTGAGGCATTTCACGTTTTGGGGTCTCAGTTTCTTTTCTTTTTCTTTTTTTTGAGTTGGGATCTCACTCTGTTGCCCAGGCTGGAATGCGGTAGCATGATCGGGGCTCACCACAGCCTTGACCTCCTCTGGGCTCAGGTGATCCTTCTGCCTCAGCTTCCTCTTGAGTAGCTGGGACTACAGGCGTGTGGCACCACACCCAGCTACTTTTTAAATTTTTTTGTAGAGACGAGGTCTCAATATGTTGCCTAGGCTGATCTCAAACTCCTGGGCTCAAACGATTCTCCCTTCTGGGCCTCTCCAAGTGCTGGGATTACAGGCGTGAGCCACCATGCCTTGCCAAGTTGTTCAGTTTCTACATCTGTAAAGTAGGGACAGTGACATCTGTCCTGAGTGGCTTTTACAAGATACTACCCAGAAAAAGCCCAATGTAGTGCTTAAAAAATAGCACCACAAGTGTTTCCCCTTATCTTCTTACTTGGATTTCTGCCTTTTCATCTCACTTGCCTCCCCAGTGGACTAAATGCCATGAGTCCAGGGAGTTAAGAGATCTAGAATCTTCAGCTGTCTCTGCCCCTACGCCCTGTATGGCTTTGAGCCTCACTGTGGGCCTCTTTGGGGGCCTCACTTTCCCCTTCAGTAAAATGAGGCTCTGGTCTGGGTGATGATTCAGAATTCTAGACGCATTAGGAGTGATGGTGGCTTCTGATGGTTTTAAAAAGTGCTAATAACTAAAATGACCAACCACATTTATTGAGGATGTCCTGCCTGCTGGGACTCCCATGCGGCACTTTCCACACCCCACAGCCATCCTAAGAGGCTGGTTTTCGCACTGTGCAGAGGAGAATGCTGATCTCAGAGAGGCCCAAGCACTTGCCCAAGGTCACATGACTGGAGGCTGGTGTGTGGTGGTGTTGGTATTTCAATCACTGCTCTATATTGGGCCTTTCCCAAGTCAAATGAAACCTCCTCCCTCCTCAAGGCCCATCCTTTAAGGGAAGAAAGGAAAAAAACCTTGCTCCCGCCGCTGTTCCCCCAACCCCAAGCTCAGGAACAGAAGTTGTGCACGCACAGTCATTGTATCTAAGCATTACAGCAACAACAAGTCACTACCACCTTTGTCCTTGGCTGGATGGAGAAATTAATAAGCATCAGGACTGAACCATAAATAGAACTTGCAGAAACATCATTACCCCCAGAAGCCCGCAGCACCCAAATAACAAATATAACCAAAGACAAGAGCAACTGTTCCATCATTTCATTAATCACAGGTCATACCACTGGCCAGCATAGAGTGGCCCAGAGGTCCCAGTCTGGTCCCATCCAACGGTCACCCCTGACTCCACTATGACATGGACACAAGTTCCTGAGTCACCGTCTGGGAGGACAGGGCTGCGGTTCTGGCCACCACTTCCTGCAACTGCCTTGTGCTATGCCAGACATTTCTCAGGAGATTAATGACTCAAACAGAAGCTTTTGAGGCTCAATACCCATTCCTCAGCAAGTGGTCAAAATCTCCGGCTTTAAAGGACTGCAGGGATAACATAATCCAGGCCCTTACAGGATGATAACAACACTCAGAATAATAAGAGGGATTAATACGAGTAGTCAGTTTACAGCATGTGCTTAATCTGTGTTAGGCACTGTGGTGAGCATGTTATGGACACCACTTGTTCAATCTGGGTGGTAGGTGCTTTGATGATCCACCCTTTCACCCTTTGTTTGTTCACCAGTGTTTAAAGACAAGGGGACACCTTGTTTTTGCCTTGGGTTCTGTTTGTGAATTGGGTGTGGGCAGGTATAGCCCTTTACTCAGAGGCCCATGGACTGGAGCTGATGGTGGAGATTCGAACCCGGGCTTGGTCAGGTTTACGTGGGGAAGCAGGGAAGAAGCCACCAGGTGTGAGTTAGCAGAACAAGCAGGATTTCTGGTCCTGTCTCTCTGGCCTCCTGTAGTTGCCCTGTGAAATTCTGGAGGACATGGGTTGTCCTTCCTGACATTGCTTTTGTCTTCCAGTTCCACTTGACTGTCTCCAGCAATGGGGTGATCATTACCACCCCAGGAGGCCCCTTCTCACAGCCATGTGCTCTCTGCCATGTGCAAGCCCTCCTTACCAGGTCCACCTTAACACAAGGCAAACTCTCTTCTTTCCCGTGACAGACTTTCTCTACCAGGATTCAAGGATATGTAAGCAGCAACGATGGCAACTCAGCTCCACCAACTCTGGCTGACCCCATCATGTGAACACAGAGATGGACAAGCCACATCCATGCAGGCAGGGAGGACATGGGGAAGGGAGAGGCAGGATGGCCCGGTGTGAGAGGGGTGTAGAACTAGGGAACAAGGAAGGTTAGGAGATAAAGGAGGAAGCAAGTCATTGCCAGGGAGAGGCAAGAAAGGTTACAGGGAGCCTGTGGTGAACATGGTGAAAAAATGCAGACAGAGGTGAAGTGTGTACAGTGAAGTGAGAGTCCTACTTCCCTCCTCTGCCCTGTGTCCTCTGATTCCCGCGCACCAAAAGTATACGTTATTTACATCTTCTGGCATATATGCTTAGGAATGAAATATATGCATCTATGTACCAATATCCATATACATATAGGATCACTATATATGTATTGATGTATTGCATTTTTAAAATTTTTATTTTGAGAGACAGAGTCTCACTCTGTCAATCAGGCTGGAGTGCAATGGTGCCATCTTGGCTCACTGCAGCTTTGACCTCCTGGACTCAAGCAATACTCCTGCCTCAGCCTCCTGAGTAGTTGGAACTACAGGCACAAACCACCATGCCTGGCTGATTTTTTTATTTTTATTTTTTGTAGAGACAGGGACCTTGCTATGTTGCTCAGGCTGGTTTCAAACTCCTGGCCTCAAGCAATCCCACCTTGGCCTCCCAAAATGCTGAGATAGCAGGCATGAATCACTGCATCTGACCCTACATATGATGTATTGCTCTTATAAAACTTTAACCATGTCTTGACACCTCTCCATGTTAGTATATATAGATCTATTCCATTGTTTATAGACTGTGTAGAATTCCATAGCATGGAGGCACTTTGGGTCTTTAAAATCCTCCCCTATGGAGGGACACTTAGGATGTCTTCCTTCTTTTTTTAATATTATAAATAATGCTGTAATGAGCAATTTTTACATATATCAGTGCATACTTGAATGAGCGATCATTTCTTTCTAATGGAACTTCCAGGTCAAATAGTATGTGCATTTGGAAAGCTCTTACCAAACTGGGACCTTGAAGGATCAGCACTATTGAGGAAGGTCTTTCTGAGGAGAGGGACTAGCTGGTGCAAAATCTTAGTGCTATGAAAGGGCTTTCTGTGGGTGTTGGGGAACAGAGCTGGTGCTGGGGGCCAGCCTGGCAGGTGGACCCTGGGGGGTGAGGAATGGAGGAAAAGGAGTGGTCTGGAGTCAGTTTCTCTCCTGCTCCTGGATGCTACCACCTGCCATCAGACAGCCCTGGGATCTTGCGTGGCTGAAAAGCCTGCCTGACAACTGCCTCTCTCCCTTACCATTCTCTCTCCAGATCCGGCTCAGCCACTGACCCAAAAGGACGCTGCCCAGGCACTGCCTCCACAGCCTCCCTTCCTGCTCCTGAGAGAGGACTTCCTGCCTGCTCTCCTCCACAAAGACCAAGCGCCTCTGTTCTCACCTCTGTGCCAAGCCCTCCCAGCTCTCTGTGTAGCATCTGACCGTGTGGACCCTTCCTCCTCAAACTAGGTCTTCCCACTTCTGCTACACTCTCCTGCTTCTCTGTGCATCTTTCTGGTGATTCCTGGCTCAGGCTGCCTCTCTTCTGCTGGCTCCTGTCTGCCTTGTCTTACCTTGCTTGGGTCTCTCTCTCTCTCTCTCTCTCTCTCTCTCTCTCTCTCTCTCCCCTCTTCTCTTCTCTCTCCTCTTCTCTTCTCTCTCTCTCTCTTCCTGTCATTCATTCCCCAGTTTCAAATACCTTCCATGAATTGGTGCTCTCCAAATCCTTATCTACAGGCCAGCCTGCTTTTTTTGCCACTGGGATATCTCATTAGCATCTCAAAGAGTCTGTTAAAAATGAATCCCTTCGTCTTCTCTTTTCAATTCTGTTTTTCCTGGAGACTTACCCATTTCAATAAATGGTACCTCCACCCACCTAGTGGCTGAAGCCAGAAGCCTGAGGTTGGTTCTGAAATGTCTCTCCCATAGCCCTCACCTCCCCTCAACACCTCCACATCCCAAGGGCCATAACCCCCTGCTCTCCAGCCTCGACACCTGCCACCCCCCATCCACCCCCACCTCCGCTGGGGCTGCCGTTAAGCCGACCTCCACAGCCTCCTCCCTGGTCTCCCTGCTTCCACGATTGCTGCCTTCCAACACAGCATCCAGAATGACCTTTTAGACATGCAAATCAAACCTCACACCCCACCCCACTTTAAACCCACCAATAACGTTCATAACAAAGCACACATTTCCTGCTTTCAGGGCAAAATGGAACTGTTGTAGGCCTTTCCTGCTCCCAGTGCCCTCGTTCCTGTCACCCTACTGGCTCTCGCTTCCTGGACCCTGCCACACATGTTTCCACCTCAGGGCCTAATCACTGGCCTCTGCCTGGAGCACCCTTGGTCCCCTCTGGTGAAGCTTCCACTCTAACTCCAATGTTTCCTTTCCTGGCCGATCACCCTGACCTGCCTCCTCATATAAACTAGGCCCTCTCTGTCCTTCTCATTAAAACTTATTTCACAGAATTCATCACAACATTGAATTACACGTGTTGAACGTCCATCTCTGCCCCCAGATGGCCACAGTGCAAGGGCCTGAGTATCCTGTTCGTCCCTGCATGTCCCCATCATCTGCAGGGTCTGGTGCAGTAGACACTTGTTGAATACTATCAGTTGATCCAGTCAGGATAGAGAGAGCCTAGGCTTGATATCAGATGTGCCTAAGTTCAAATCCAGGAGCGGCTTCTTACACACTGTGGGGTGACCTTGGCTCACTTACTGCACATCTGCGAGCCTCAGTTTCTCCCTTCCCTGCCTGGCTCTGTCTGTTCAATGATAGAAACAGACATAAGGGGCCAGCCAGAATCTAGTACATGGGAGACACCCTGTAAAAGTGACATTTCCTGATTGTCTTTGAGTCATCAGAGGGGCCAAGTCTTGCAGAATAAATAGTTTGCTCCCCTGAATGGGGGTGGTTCAGGTTCCCCCTTCCATTTTATTAGCTCTTTGTCTCTTGAAGACAGGCGAATTGGGGACAGCTGGGACACCCTAACTCCCCCACCAAAGGCAACCCTCTTCCCCAGACCCATGCCTGTCCTACAGTTAGGTGGCAGGGCCTTCTGGAATTTTATGAAGTATAGAGCCTCGACCTCGGGCTGGGAGGAGGGGTGCCCACTCACCAAGCCGACCAAGCCCTGTCCTCAAGGTGAGAACCCTCTGAGGAGCTCTTCAGAGCTGGCATGTCATTTGGAGAGGTGACAGGAGGCAGATCAGTGTCAAAAATAAGACAGAGCAGTAGGTTTCAACCTGACTTACATTAAGAATGTCACATTAGAGCACAAATGAGAGAGAAAAGAAATGCTCTTTTATGCGGGAGTTTATTTTTGTCACTTTGTCAGAGAGAAATTGCAGCCCTGAGGGCATTGGAGCTGCACAGAATTACCCAAAACATTAACATGCAAATTGCCTTCTTTAGAGAAGGTAATTTTATTAGTGCACGAAAATGTTTCTTTCACTGTACTCATACCTAGGAGCAGTGCAGTCTGGGAGCCAGTTAGGGCCACCACAAATGGAGAATTAGGGAGAGTCCTGAACTTGGTCAGGATTCTATTACCTTCCCTACCTGGGACCACCACGCATTCTCTGATACAAGGGACATAAGTGCCGTGTGACAGCCGGCGGGTGCACAGAGTGGAGTGGGCAAGTGACTTGTTCAAGATCGTACAGCCCTAATGGCAGAAGAGGCAGAGCTGGGGCCACATATTCTCTGTGTCTCAGATAACCAGGTGAGCCATTTGGTCCTGGAAGTAGCCACTCTGAGGGTAAGGAGCCCACTGAGATTCCATCCACCTATTCATTCGCTCATGTACTCACTCATTCAATCAGTTTTCCCTGTGCTAGGCTCTGGGCCCTGCACATGAATCAGGCATTGGCATGAGGTACTTGGCATCCACTGGGGCAGGTGGAGACAGGATTCAGATGTCTGCAAATCCTTCTGATCCAGCGAGGCACAACTGCTGGAGGGGTGTGCCTGGAGCTGACAGAGCACAGAAGAGAGTGTGGCCGCTTGGCAGGGAGGGCAGGGAGAAGGATTTGGAAGCTTCACAAATGAGGGTTTCACCTGTGGGCATTATGTGAGCAGGCAAGGCAGAGGAGGGCATTCAGGCAGGAAACACCATGAGCAGAGGCCCAGAGACGGAAGCACATTGGCCTGGCCCCAGCGGCCCATCATGGCAGGTACACAGGGCATGTTGGTGAAGAGTGGGCTCTAGTGGGGACTAGGGATGTGGAGGATAGAGACAAGGCTGGCAAGGCCAGTCTCGAAGGCTAAAGAGCTCAGATTTCACCTTGGAGGTAGCAAGCAGAACCTCCAGGGACTTTTTAGATAAGAATCATGTTCCCCATGAGACTTTAGAAGAAAAGGGGTTTCCCAGCCCTGAGGTACCAAAATGACAGAAGGTTGTATGAGGCTTTGCTTATGTAAGGCTTCCTCCCCACCTCCGCAGATGTGATCAGTGGGGAAGTGTGGGCAGAGACTCCCACCTGCTACCAAGAAGGAAGCACCTCAGTCATGTAAGGTCTCGCTGAACAGATGAGGCGAGCACCCTTCCCCTAGAGGCTGCTTGGGCCTCCCAGGTTGAAAACACTATCCCTTGCCCTGAGTTGATTGAAAGCTGCATGGTGGGCATGAAGAACCGTTAACACAGCCCCAGGAGCTGTCTTTCAGGGAAGCCAAAGGAAAACCTGGCTACTATTAATATGTTGGGCCAGATAATGCTTTGCTGTGGGGATCTGTCCTTAGCAGCATCCCTGGCTTCTACCCACCAGATACCAGTGTAGCAACTCCCCGAGGCAGGCAAACCAAAAACGTCTCCAGCCATGACCAAATGTCCCCTGGGAGGCAAAGTCGCCCCCAGTTGAGAGTCACTGGTCAATCTAGACCTCTGGGAAGACTTTTGGAGGTCAACGATGCCTGACCACTGGAAATGTCCCAAGTCTTCCAGTGAGATGCAGAGCACTCTGAGAACATGTGTCTTCCACCTCCCATGGGGCAAAGGATGGGGTAGTCTCCAGCACATTATTGTGGAATGACTATCTCAAAAAGAAATGTATCTAAATTACTCCTTAAAAAGACCTGGAGAAAAAAGCAGGCTAGGGAGGTAGGAAACCAATGGACAGCAGGTGGTTCTTCCAATAATTTGTTAGGGTCTCAGAGTCCCTCATCTGTGAAATGAGGGGGTTGGGAGAGAGAATTTCTAAGGCCCCTTCTAGTTTTAAACATGGTGATTCTATGGCAGTAGGATGCCTATACATCCAGGAATGTTACCCATGAGTTCTGAAGGTGGCTCCTTGAAAGATGGTGAACTGTGAGCTGGATGATATTGGCTTGGCTAACCTAGGCATTTTCCTGCTGACAGACAAAAAACTGACCAGGTGGTTCATGAGATTCTCACTGTACTCTTGGGTTAAATCAGTATACCAGATTTGACTAGAAATTCCCTGAAAAAAAATCTCTGAAAAGGCCTCTATGGTAAATACCTGGAATACTTGTAATTGATACAGCTTCTCAAAGACCATTAGAATCCAAAGACAAAACATTTTGGCTCTACCACTCACTAGCTGGGTGACATTGGGCACCATATTTAATCTCTTGGAGGCTCAACTTTCTTTTCTGTAATCTAGAGTAGAAAGCTTAACTCTCCGGATTGGTGGGAAATGTGTAAAATGTTTAAGAAAACTTCCTGTTTCAACTCTGACATGCAGAAGTCTTCATTTCTATCCCTATGACAAGAAAAAGCTGAGCAAACAGATCGGTGACTTTCCTTAGATCCATCAGAGTACTTAGGTCGCAGGGCAAACTGCCACCCTGAAAGGCAGAGAGGATTCTCATTGACCTCCTGGGTTAGATGAGTAAGCTCAGGTAAATACAAAGAATCACAGCTGAGCTCAGCTTTCTAGGAGCAGAAGCTGCTGGAGCCAGGAATGAGTAAGAATACTCATTGGTAATTGATGAATTGCTGAAGGCTGAGTATAAAATAAGTTGAGTTAAAAATGCCTTAGAGGGTCCCCCACATTTTTGTAGGTGGGGATCTGGAAGCTCCACCAGATTCTCAAGAAAAAGACTAGAGAAAATCTCCTTGTTCTTCAGATAGGGGCAAGTATGGAACATGCCTAGAGCACTCTCTAGAACAAAGGCCTGCCCTCAAGAAAACTACTTTAGAAGGGGCTGATCTGACCTGGGGGAAGGGCAATTAGACAAATCTAGCCTTTTTAGCCTTCCTAGGAAAAACCAGAGATTTTCTCATGCAAGGGGAGGAAAAACTGAACTAAGAAACACCTTTGAAAATCACAGCCCATGGACTCCAGCCCACTAAGAAACTGAGATTTAAGACTACAGAATGCTTTCTCTGCCCAGCACCTTGCCACCAATCAACAGGGCTTCAGAATAACAATAGTGAATTACAACTGAGAGACTGCAAGAAAAATATTCCATTTAAGAAGGAATTATTAGGGAAGCCAAAAGACAATAGGCAGAGAAAATAAAACCAAGAAAATTAAAGGAAACCAAAGCCTCTGGCATCTATAACTACAACAAACATTAAAAACAACCCAGCTCCTAGCAAGATAAATATAAATCCACACAAGCCTGATTATCTCAATTCCTATTACCAGATACTTCATGACTGACTTTCAACAAAAATTACAAAGCTTGCTAAAAGGCATGAAAAAACAGTGTGAAGAGACAAAGTAGGCTTCAAAATCAGACTCAGGTATAACACAGATGGTGGAATTATCCAATGGGGAATACAAAATAATGATGATTGATATGCTAAAGCACTCTAATGGAAAAAAGTAGGCAACATACAAGAACAGATGGGAAATGTAAGGAGAGAGATGAAAACTCAAAGAAAGAATAATAAAAAAAAAATGCTACAACTAAAAAAACCACTGTAACAGAAATGAAGAATGCCCTCAATGGGCTCACCAGAAGACCAGATAACAGCCAAAGAAAGAATAAGTGAGCTTGAATGTATGTCAATAGAAATGTCCCAAACTGAAATGCAAAGAGAAAAAAATAATTTAAAAAGGAGAATATCCAGAAACAGTGGATCAATGACAAAAGGTACAACATACATGTAATGAGAATACCAGAAGGAGAAGAAAGAAGGAAGCAGAAGACATATTTGAAGTAATGACTGTGGATTTTCCAAAAACTAATGACAGACACAAAAACCACAAATCCAGGAAGCCCAGAGAACATCGTGCAGGACAAATACAAACAAAACAAAACCTACACCTAAGCATATAATATTTAAACTGTGGAAAGCCAGAGACAGAGAAAATCTTGAAAAAAGCCACAGAAAATCTTAAAAGAAATCTTACCTATAGAGAATTAAGGATAAGAATTATGCCAGCTGTCTCACCTAAAATCATGCAAGCAAGAAAAGAGTGGAGTGAAATATTTAAAATATTGATAAAAGAATCCCCACTAACCTAGAATTTTGTATCCAGGGAAATTATTCCTTAAAAATGAAAGCGAAATACTCCTTCAGAAAAAATGAAAGCTGAAGGGATTTATTGCCAGTAGACTTACTTTGTAAGACTTACTTTGTAAGACATGCTAAAAGAAGTTTTTCAGAAAGAAGGAAAATTTTATAGGTCAGAGATTCAGATGCACATAAAGAAAGGAAGAGTATTTGAGGAGAAATAATGGAAGATAAAATAAAATGTTTTCTCTTATTGTTAATTGAACTAATAGATAATTGTTCAAAGTAATAATAGCAACAATGTATTGGGTGATTATAGCTTAGGGGTAAGTGAAATGAATGACAGAAATGTTATAAGGGATGGGAGGGAGAAATTGGGAGAACTCTATTATAGGTACCTGCACTATCTGTAAAGTGGTATAATATTATTTGAAATGGATGTATTAGCTGGAAATGTCCATTGCAAACTCTAGGATAATGACTATTAAGAAAAGAAGTATAGTTGATATGTTAAAAGAAGAGAAAAATTGGAATTATATAAAATACTCTATTAAAACCAGAGAAGGCAGAAAAATAGAAAAAAACAAAGAACAAGTCAATGAATAGAAAGTAGTTTCAAACATTATAGATATCAATCCAACTTCATCAATAATTACTTTAAATGTAAATGGTTTAAATTGATCAATTAAAAGACTGAGACTGTTGAAAAGATTTTTTAAAAGACTCAACTAGTTACCGGAAACATACTTTAAAGATAAAAACATAGATAGATTAAAAAATAAAGGGATGGCGAAAAATATACCATGCTAACACTGACTGAATGAAAGTTGGAGTAGCTTTATTAATCTTAGACAAAGCAGATTGCAGAACAAGGAAAATAATCAGGAATAAAGGCAGGTAATAAGGGATCAATTCTCCAAGGAAACATAGCAATCCTTAACATGTATGCACCAAACAACACTGTCAAAATACGTGAGGACAGAACTGATAGAACTGCAAGGAAGAATAGATAAATCTAGTGTTGTAGTTGAAGACATCAGCACCCCTTTATCAGATTGACAGATTCATCAAGCAGAAAATTGGTAAGGGTACAGTTGAACTGAACAGCACCATCAATCAACTATATCTAAATTGACATGTATAAAATACTTTATCCAACAAAAGCAAAATATACATTCTTCTCAGTTCACATGAAATGTTTGCCAAAATAGACTACATCCTAGACCATAAAACACACCTTAGCACACTTTTAAAGGAATAGAAATAATATAAAGTATTCTCTCAGACTGCAATATAATTAAACTAAAAATCAATAACAAAATGATAGTTGGAAAGTCCCTAAATATTTGGAGATTAAGTAGCACATGTCTGAACAACATATTAGTCAAAAAGAAATCTCAAGAGAAATTTAAAAATATTTTGAGCTAAGTGAATATTAAAATAGAACTTACTGAAATCTGTGGGATACAGTGAAATCAGTGCTTGGGGGACATTTACAACATTGATTGCATATGTTAGACAAAAAGAAATCTCTAAAATCAACAATCTAAGCTTCCATTTTAGGAAACTAGGAAAAGAGCAAAATAAATCTAAAGTAAGCAAAAGTAAAGAATAATAAGAATTAAAACACAAATAAATGAAATTAAAAATAGAAAATCAACAGAGAAAAATCAATGAAATCAAAAGCTGGTCTTTTGAAAAGATCAATAGCATTAATAAACCTCTAGCCAGGCTAACCAAAAAAACAGAGAGAGAGAGAGAGAGAGAGAGAGAGATCATTAGATCACTAATTAGTAATTATAAATTATTAATATCAGAAATGAAAGAGGGATCATCATTACTGATCCCATAGACATTAAAAGACGGACATTAAAAGGATAACAAATCAATATTATGCATTAGTCTATGCCCACATATTTGATAGATGAAAATCCCTTGAAAGACACAATTTACCAGACTCACACAAGGAAATACAGATAATCTAAATAGGATTTTTTCTATTAAATAAATTGAATGAATAATTAATAGTGTTCTAACAAAGAAAGCAACAGACCCAGATTTACTTACTGGTGATGATACCAATTCTCTACAACCTCTTGCAGAATACAGAAGAGGTAAAAACACTTCTTAACTCATTCTATGAGGCCAGCATTACCCTAATGTGCAAATCAGTTAATGACATTACTACATACCAATATAGCTCATGAACATAGATGCAAAATCTTCAATGAAATATTGGCAAATTGAATCCAACAATGTATAAAATGAAATATATACCATGACCAATGGAATTTATCCCAGGTATGCAGTGTTGCTTTAACATTCAGAAATCAGTTAATGTGATATATCACATCAGCATGCTAAAGATGAAAAATCATATGATCATATCACATTTGACAAAATCTGAAACCCATTCATGATTTCAAAGTGCTTTCAGCAAACTAGAAGAGAAGGAAACTTCTTCAACTTGATAAGGAATATCTATAAAAACCTTTAGCATAATGGTGAGAAACTAGGTGCTTTCTTCCTAAGATCAGGAACGAAGCAAGAATGTTCCTTCTCACCGCTCCTGTTCAACATTGTGCTGGAAGTCCTAGTTAATGCAGTAAAACAAGGTATACAGATAAGGAAGAAAGAAATAAAACTCTCTGTTCTTGGATGGCATGATTGTTGATATAGAAAATCTCAATGAATTGACACACACAAAAAATTCTTGAAGTAATCAGTGACTATAGTAAGACTGCAGGATACAAGGTTATTATAGAAAAGTCAATTGCTTTTTTATATATTAGACAATTGGAATTTGAAATAAAAAACATAATATTTACATTAGCACCAAAATAAAATAAAATAGGTATAAATCTAACAGAATATATGCAAGATCTATTGAGGAAAATCACAAAAATTGGATGAAAAAATAAAAGATCTAAATAAATTAAAAGATATTTTATGTTCATGGATGGGAAGACCAATATTGTTCTTTCCAATTTGATCTATAAATTCAACATAATCCAAATGAATATCCCAGAAAATTATTTTGTGAAATTGACTAAGTGATTCTAAAATGTCTTTGGAAAGACACAAGACCTGAATAGCCAAAATAATATTGAAGTAGAAAAACAAAGTCGGAGGACTGATACTACTCAACCCTCAAATTTACTATAAGGCTGCAGTAATCAAAACAGCATGGTATTAGTGAAAAAATAGATCATTAGACCAATGGAACAGAATAGAGGGCTCAGATAGACCCCCACAAATATAGTCAACTTATCTTTGACAAAGGAGCAAATGCAGTTCAGTGTAAGGAGGATAGTCTTTTCGACAAATGGTGCTGGTACAATTGGATGTCAATGTGCAAAATAAACAAATAAGTAAATAAATAAACAAACAAATAAATCTAAACACAGACTTACACCCTTCACAAAAATTAACTCAAAATGGATCATAGACCTAAGTATAAAATTCAAAACTATAAAACTTTTAGACAATAGCATAGGAGAAAAGCTGGATGACCTTGACTTTGGCTATGAAATTTTAGACACAACACCCAAAGCAAGATTCATAAAAGAAAAAATTGTAAGTTGAACCTTATTAAAATTAAAAACTTCTACTCTGAGAAACACATTGCTAAGAAAATGAATAGATAAGCCACAAACTGGGAGAGAATATTTGCAAAATATATAGCTGATAAAGAACTTGTCTCCAAAATGTACAAAGAACACTTGCAACTCAATAGCAAGAAAATAAACAACCCAATTAAAAAAAAATGGGCAAAGGATCTAAACATTTCACCAAAGAAGAGATACAGATGGCAAATAAGCATATGAAAAGATACTCAGCATCAAGTATCTTCAGGGAATTGCAAATTAAAAGAATGATATAGCACTACACACCTATTAGAATGACTAAATTCAAAAACTGACTGTACTAAGTGTTGTCAAAGATGTGACAAGACAGGAACTTTCATTAATTACTGGTGGGAATGCAAAATGGTACTGCTACTTTGGAAGACAGTTTGACAGTTTCTTATAAAGCTAACCATACTCTTACCATATGTATTATTTACGGTTCTTCACAGAGACAGAACCAATAAGATATATCCATATCCATATATATGTTTGCATATACACATACACAAACACACACACACAAACATAAGGGGAGAACCCCCCAAAACCTGGAATTATCTTTTGGAAGGTGAGCCCCTTGTAGTACACTCAGAATTTGTTCCTTCAGATCAAATGGTCAACCAAAGTTTTTATCTGGAAGTTTTGAGACGGTTGTGTCACAATTTGTGGAAGAAACATCCAGAGTTGTGGCATACAGGTGACTGGTTCTCCCACCATGACAACACATCTGCCTAGACCGTGCTGAGTGTTCAGCAGTTTTTGACCAAAAACAGCATGACCCCTGTGCTCTACTCTCCCTATTCACCTGATCTTGCCTCGAGCAACTTTTTTTTTGTTTCCCTGGATAAAAAACATACTCAAAGCGAAACGTGCCCATGTGAAAGAGGTGAAACAAAAAATGGCAGAAGCACTAAAAGGCATAAAATTGATGAGTTCAAAAACTGCTTTGAACAGTGGAAAAAGCATCTCAATGTGTGTATTGCATCAAACAGAGTACTTTGAAGACGACTGAAGTTTAAACATGTAAGAATAAATACACAATTTTTTTTTTTTTTTGAGTTGGAGTCTTACTCTGTCGCCCAGGCTAGAGTGCAGTGGCTGCTCCCAGCCACCGCAGCCTCGACCTACAGCAATCCTTCCTCCTCAGTCTTCCAAGTAGCTGGAACTACAGGTACGTGCTACCACGCCCGGCTAATTTTTTGATTTATTGTAGAGATGAGGTCTTGCCAAGTTGCCCAGGCGGGTCTCAAACCCGAAGGCTCAGGCAATCCACTCACCTCAGCCTCCCAAGGTGCGGGATTACAGGCTGAGCCACCAAGCCCGCCTGCACAATTTTTTAATAAATAAATTCCAGTTTTTTGGGGTCCCCCTCATATACATATAGTTATCCCTCAGTATCCACAGGGAATTGGTTCCAGGAACCCCCATGGATACCAAATTTGACAGATGCTCAAGCCTTTTATATAAAATGGTGTAGTATTTGCATATAACCTAGACATATCCTCCTGTATAGTTTTAATTACTTATGATGTAAAGCTATGTAAACAGTTGTTATACTATACTTTTTAACTTGTACTATTTTTATTGCTGTGTTGTTATTTATTTATTTATTTTTTGAGTTGGAGTCTCACTCTGTCGCCCAGACTGCAGTGCAGTGGCTCGCTCCCGGCCATGGCAGCCTCGACCTGCTGGACTATGGTGATCCTTCTAGCTCAGCCTTCCAAGTAGCTGGAACTATAGTCACATGCTACCACACCTGGCTAATTTTTTGATTTATTGTAGAGATGAGGTCTCGCCAAGTTGCCCAGGTGGGTCTCGAACCTGCGGGCTCAGGCAATTCACTCACCTCAGCCTCCCAAAGCGTGGGATTACATGCTGAGCCACCGAGCCCGGCCGTGTTGTTATTTTTATTGTTCTTTTTTCAAATATTTTTGATCTGCATTTGATTGAATCTGCAGATGTAGACTGCATACACACACACACACACATCGAGAAAGAGAGAGAGAGATGAGAGGGATTATTGGGGCAATTGGCTCACGTGATTATGGAGGCTGGGAAGTTCTGCAACGGCTGTCTGTAAGCTGGAGACCCGGGGATGCCAGGTGCATGCTCAGTCCAAGTCTGAAAGCTTCACAACCAGGGAAACTAATGGGGTGTGAGGCCTGAGAAGCTTAGGGTGGGGGAATGGGTATTTGGAGGGTGGTGTTGGGACAGTGATGTAAGTCCTAGAGTCCAAGGGTCAAAGAGCCCGGTTTACTGATGTTCAAGGGCATGGGAAGAAGAGTGTCACAGCTCCAGAGAGGGACAGAGACAGAGAGGAAATCACCTTTCTTCTGCCTTTTTTGTTCTGTCTGGGCCCCCAGCTGGCTGGATGGTGCCCACCCACCTTGAGGGTGGGTCTTCCCCACTCAGTTCACCAGCTCACATGCCAACCTCCTCTAAAGACCCCTTCACAGATACACCCAGAAGCAATGCATTGCCAGTTCTCTCTAGGTATTCCTTAATCCACTCAAATTGACACCTAGAATTAATCATCGCAATCACATTCCTGGGTATTTGCCCAATCATGTTAAAAACTTATCTCCACACAAAACTAGCACATGAATGTTTACAGTAGTTTTATTCACAACTGCCAAAACCTGGAAGCAACCAAGTTGTCCTTCAGTAAGTGAATAGATTAACAAACTGTGGCATAGCTGTTCAATGGATTATTATTCAGAGATAAGAAGAAAAGAGCTAGCAAACCATAGAAAGACCCGGAGAAACCTTAAATGCATATCACTAAGTGAAAAAAAGCCAGTCTGAAAAGGCTACATAGTGTATAATCTCAAGTATACAACATTCTGGAAAAGATAAAACTATAGATAAAGAGATCAGTGGTTGCCAGGGGGTGGGGGAGGGATGAACAGGTAGAGCACAGGGAATTTTTAGGGCTGTGAAACTATTCTGCATGGTACTGTTAACGGTGGATACATGACATCATGCATTTGTCAAATCCCACAGGACTTCACAATATGAAAAGTGAACCCTGACACCAACTTTAGTTGATAATCATATACCAATGTTTGTTCATTCATTGTAACAGATGTACCACAATAATGCAAGGTGGTATTATGAGAGAAACTGTGTAGAATGCTGTAGTATCTGCTCAGTTTTTCCGTAAATCTATGTTCTAAAAAATAAAGTCTTTTTTTTTTTAAGGTATATAGAGCACCTGGCCTGTGTTAGGTGCTCAAAAAATGCAGTAGGTATTAGCGTCAGTCACTGGCAGTCAGTCAGGAGGAAGACTGTTGGGGAAGATTTAGTTAGGAGAGCTGGGTCCTGGCCCAAGTGCTGCCATGTACTAGCCGGGTGCTATTGGAGGTGGCCCCTAGCCTGTCCAATCCTTATTTCCACAGCTCTAAATTGAGATAAGAGAAATTCCTCCCTGACTGGGACCAGACAGTCTTCCCAAACGCAGCTCTACCCAATTCTTGGGTCTGGGAACATTTGGGGATTGGCCTGGTGCCCACATCCTCATATACTTGTGACCATTGTTACTGCGCAAGACACCCCAGGACTGAGTCTCTTAGCCTGGTTCCTGCTCTACCCCAACTGCCTGTGGAGTTATCTCTTTATCCCCGTGCACCTTGGTTTCCTCCTCTGTACATGGGGTCATGGTAACAACCCCGAGCTCCTCAGGAGCGTGCACATTCAGTGGACATGTGAGTTTGGAAACTGTTGCATAATGTGTAAAGCAGGCATACTTGCCAAGAGTGACAACGGAAGCTGGATGCAAAGAACTTCCATCTGGGCCAGGCATATCTTTCTTACTAGATCCTGACAATAGCCCAGAGGGACGCTGAGGCTCCCAAAGGAGCAGTGTTCCTCCAGGGCCCCCTGAGAAAAGGTGGTAGCGTAGTGAGCCTGCCCTGTCTGACTCGGCCCTCTCTACCATGCTGATCCTGCTCCGAGTTCCTGCAAGATCTGGAGATGGTACCCAACAAGCACGAGGACACGCAAGGCCCACATGGAAAACAAGTCAGCTCTGTTTCCTTTTGTCTGTTTTTGGGGAGTGGGGCCAGATGAGATCCTGTTTCCTCTACCCTTGGAGTGACTGAGGATGAGGAAGGACCGGCATTTGCCTGTGTGAACGCACCCTACCTGGCGGTAGTCCCTAGAAGTCACTTTAGCAGACCTTGGAGATTGGTGTCTGGGCGAGCGAGGGGTGGGTCGAGCTGGCATTTCTGTTGGCACATTAAGAGTAATTCTGAGGCCGACTGTTTTGTAAGCATGTAGGAGACACATCCAGAGAGGCTCATCTGACTGCAAGATGATTCAAGGCTGAAGAGCATCGTTTGCTCTAGACACCTCACGAGGTGCAGCCTGAAACTGGCTTCCTCATTCACATTTCAGGGGGGAGGGGACGGTCCATGTTTATGCTTAAGGGAGGCTGCACTCAACATTCCAAATAAAAACACTTTTTGATATTCCAGTACATTGTGAGCTGGGGCTCACTCCAGCTGACGAAAGCACAGGCGACAGATGATTTGCTTTAGTAGCTGAGGGAATTTGGTGAGAGACGGTAATAAGAAAGAGACACCCACAGGATGGGCTGGTTGTTGGGTCACTTGACATGTGTTTGTAGAGCACTTACTGCATGCCAGGCTCAGTGCCAAGCCTCATGAAGACGGGTGCCGTCTGTTTCGTGGCAGTTGGGCTGACTCCACATTCTGCAGTATTCAATGAGTGCTGCGGCCCAGGGCAGCATCGGATGCTGCTGGAGCAGGTGAGAGGGCACCAGGCACGGCCTGAGTGCTGGGGAAGCCTCCCTGAGGAAGAGGGCCTGGGCAGTGGTGCACGAGGGGAGGGTTTCGCAGAGGCAAGGGCCAAGGTGGAGGACCTCCAAGGTGGCCAGCCACTCTGGCTGAAGGGAGTGTGTGTGAGGCTAGTGATTGGGAGAGGGGTGTGCAGAGGAAAGTCCAGTCTGTGAGGTTCTCAGTCCCATGGAGGCTCTCCCCTAGAGTTGAAACCATGAGATTAGCGACTGCAGGGTGGCTCAGTCCTATGCGATGTGACAGGGCTTCCCACAGCTGCAGTCTGCCGCCTCCTCCAGCCCCACAGAACACAATCCTGACCCCACTTTCGCTGGGGGAAGGATGAAGAGGGCCTGGCACTCTGTTGGGCACTGAGGGAGCGTCCGTGGCAGCCATGTCCCATTCCACATGCTAGGCTGTGAGGCAGGCCCTCTTCCTGTCTCTGTCCCCAGCACCTGCAGAGCCCTGCAGGAGTGGGTGCCCAGGAAGCTCTTCCTGAGAGAGGAGGGCAGTGACAGCAGTGCTGTCACAACAGTGTTACAGATGATGAACTCGTGGCTTGGAGGCAGGTATAGCGCTTGCCTGAGGTCACCTAGCTAGCATGCTGCTGAGCTCAGATTTGAAGCCAGGATTGTCTGATTGAAGAACCCATAGCTTTGAGTATATTGTAAGTAAACACGATGCAGGCCAGGAGCAGGGCATGGAGCTCAGGATTTCATCAAGCATCTGAAGAAATGTTTCTTATTTTGGTCAAAGAGCATATATCAGACATTAAGCTATGCCATTCTTAGATTTCCCTCTTCAAGTAAGGGTTGTGTGTTGTGTGGTGGTCATGGTGGTAGTGTGGTTCTCATGGGAAAGGGAGGTGGAAGAGACTCCCCAATTCATTTTCTTTTCCTTTGCATGTTTCTATTGGTTACTGGAAGAGACCTTTAGCTTATATCTTAAAATAGCAAAACATCTGGTTTTGAAATGAACGAAAGTTCAGAAGCCCCCAGATGCCGATCTTGTGTTAGATGAATGAGACACCAAGTGCCTGGCTCAAACGCCCCCTTTGCAAGTGAAATATTTGTCTCTCACTGCTGACACCAGTGATTTAGCCTTTTATTGCCTAATCTCAAAGATGGGAAAATCTGCTTTGGAAAGAGTTGATGGCAAACTCTCCATGAGAAGAAGAAGCTTGTGAGTGCAATTTACATGAAATAAATGCATCTTCACCAAAAATTTGTTTCTTTATTTGATTCTGGGCAACAAGAAGACTATGACATCCCAGTCTTGCTGATAACACCCTCACTTAGAGTTCTGAGTCCTACTAGAAATTCTAGAATTGGAAATTAAAATCTTTAATTAAAAAAAAATGACAATTACACTGGCATGCTGGAGAATGTAAGGCTGCATATTACTAAATTTCATGAACTCCTGCATAGCCACTGCCATTCTCACAGAGAGAGGGGTGAGCCTATGGAGGGAACGGTAAGTACAGGATGCAGGTAGAGTTCCTTGAGTGGGGAGAGCCACATAGTAGATGTAGGTCATTGTCAAGTCCTAGCTTTCATTTTGGGTGGTAGAGTTTGTGGATGTTTATTCCATTACTAAAAATAGCAAATGTAAAAAGCTAACTAAATAAAAGTAGGCTACATGTGGATCATGTAGTGTTTCATGAACCAGGGATGATGGCTAATCCAGTTCTATACACCTGAGGTCCAATAAAAAACAAAACAATGAAAAACAAGCCTGTTAAAAAAGGATGATTTGAGGTTTAGATTTTGCAGTGTGAGTGCTTTTTCTTACTAGTTTTAATTTTTTTTTCACTCACTAATCATTTTAAGCACCATTCTTCTTCTTCATTTCATCACAAGGTCTCTTCATGCAGGTTATTTTTGTTCCTAAAGGCCTCAAGCATCAGGAATTGGGTTAACCCCTTTGGTGGGCACCAAAGTCTTATTAGGGCAGAAGGAAGGTGGGGCCAGCTACAGGAGAGAAGATGAATGAACACTTTGCCACAGCTGGCTCTGGGTGATGACCTAATCCACATGGACTTTCAGAGGAGGGGAAAGAGACACTGTTGACAAGGGCACCTCTACTCTAAACCTTGGTTCTCATACTCACAACTACCTCCCTTGAGGATTCAAGTTGTCTTTTATTTTGGCATCCGTCTACTCACCAAACACTCATTGGGCCCTGGGTGAGATGCTTTTGTGTGTTCTAGGCCACATGCTAGGCCCTCGAGGATACAGAATGTATAGTAGGTGTCTTTCCTGGGTCCTACCCCGTGCTAAGTGCCTTGTATGTGTTCTCTCAGTTCTCACAGCCACCCTCCTCTGTTGCTTCCTCCATAAGTGTTCTGCTCATCTTATTACAATTGTCAACTGCACATCGTATTCATTTGACTGAGACACTGGGTATAATGGAAAGGGCAGTGGGCTCTGATGTCAGACTGGTCTTAGTTCCAATCCCAGGTCTCCAAGTCTGGCATATCTGTTTAATTTTACCTCTTTGAGCCTCAGATCTCTCAACTGTCAAATGGGAATAACAATGCTCATCTCACAGGATTGCGTGAGAAGGAAATGAGATAATTAATCACAAGCACTTTTCATTTTTGTCGCATAGTAAATGCTCAGTAAATGGTCTCTATTTTTTTCCTTAAGAGAGTAGGATTTTTAAATAATTTACCTTTGTATCCCTGAAGGGCTCAATACCTGGTAACATGTTCATTAGCTGTTTGTTGAATGAATGAATGAATGAATGAATGCGTGCATGCCCTTTGAGCATGAAAACCCAGGTTCCACCACTCTTCACAGCCTTCTTTCTTGTCAACCCCACAGGAGCTCTGGGATGGTGAGAAATATCTCACTTAGCACAGCCTCCATACCTCTGGCCAGGACTTAACTGGATTGGAGAGCCTGAGAATCTCTCGGCTCCATACTACAGAGGGAAGGAAGGAGATACTCTGGTCTTTCTGCTGACACTTGCCAAAAGAAAGGACAACCACTCAATCACAAACTTCTTTTGCTGTCCAACAGCTTCCTGAATGGTCCTGAGAAGGTGACTGGCTCCAGATGCTGCTTTCCCTTGAGAATCAGGGGTGTTGGACCAGCCTTGAGAGAGAGGCAAGAACTGGGCCCTGGCTGGCTCCAGCAGTGGCTCCTGAGACCATAGACACAGATAGGCACCCTATGCCTGGCTTTAGGCCCAGGCCCACTCCCTAGACTCCCAGACCCTGCTATTTCCTTCCAGGAGTGATGGAAATTCAGAGGATGAAGGGAAAGAAGACAGAAGTTTAGACAGGCACCCCCTTGCTCCCCATTTCCATCCTCCCAGCAGGCCCCGTGCTAGGTGAGTTGACTTCTCACCTCCCTGCCACTACTGTCCCCTCTGACTCATACCTCATGAGCCCGGCCCTCTCTTTAGTCACTCACATGAACAAGCACTGCTTGGTGTGACCCCAGATTGGGGATAGCACCCTAGACCAAGAAGCAGGAGGCTTGAATTCAAATCTTGCTTTTGCAACTCCCTGGTTGTGGGATTTTAGATGAGTCACTTTTGTTCTTGGAACTCAGGGTCCTCATCTGTAAAATGGGATGCTATTACCCACCTGGAAGGCCTGGTGTGAGAATTAGCAGCTATATATGCACATAGAGGTAATCTCAAAATTGCTGTTACTGCTAATGATTATTACTCCACCTATTCGGGGGCTGAGGTATGGCAAAAGGTCTGATAGATACCATTTGCTCGTCAGAACGTGCTAAAAATAAGTATTTCTCTCATTTCTGTAGCTTGGTCAGCAGAATGGAGAGACCCTGGCAGACCCCAGGAAACCTCACTGGAGCCTGAATTGTGGACAGCCCCTGTGGATTCGCTTACAGGGAGCAATTTAAGAGGCAAACAAAACATGAAGAGCTACTCAGAATTAACAATGGACCAGATGGTAATGCTAGTTTGAAGCAATAAAACATGATAAATAGCTTCCTGCTGCTACTCCTGATCAATTTCAATATTTAATAATTCCACTGCCACCCTCACCCCCTCAGCTGGCCCCCTCCGCAGGATCCTGTGACAACTCCCGGCATTCAGTTCACAGAGCAAACACTTCTTCACTTTCTGAAGGCGTCAGCAAAAAGTGCTGCCGCCGCTCGATTGTCACATGAGCACACTCCGTCCTCGAAATAATTAATCTGCCCGCTTCTCCCGAAGCCGCTCCATCTCACGCCTCTCCTGGTTGCCAGGGAAGGCTGTAACGGAGCTGCCAACTGCAGAGATGTGATAGGAGCACTCACCTTGTTGATGCAGTGACTGGTGGTATTCCCCGAGTTCTGTTTTTGAATTAAAGAAAGGGGAGCCTCAGGGAGCTCCGTGTCAGCTTACTCCAGGACTAATCAGTAGGAGAGAGCAACTCAGAAGGGGAGTCAAGGTGGGTTGGGGTTTGAGCCTTATCCACCAGCCTCAGTTTCCTCCTCTGTACAATGGAGATAGTCCTATCTACCTCCAGGAGAATTCTAGACAGTGCCGCACATGTAAAGTGCCCGGCAGAGTGCTTGGCCCAGAGCAATCCACCAACAACTGGCAGCCGATGGCATCATTACCAAACACCGAGTGCCAGCACCCTGCAGGAAGGGCCTGCTGTGTCTTTGTGGTCAGAGAGTTTCCAGCACACAGGGGACAGGATCCTCCAGGGTAGTACCAGTCAACAGACCGCCCCAAGGACTCCCCCAAGTGGTGTCTACTCTACCAATAAGATGAACTGCCTTGCACAGTCAGTGAGGACTCCAAAGACCTCAGGGCTACCTTGGAGAGCAGGGCTTGCTAGTGCCATTTTACAGATGGGGACCTGGAGGCTAGGAGGGGAAATGACTTCTCAAGCAGATACAGGCAGGAGATGGCATAGTCAGTTCTGATCTGGAGCACCCTTGATTTCATGTCCTCTCCACCGAATCACAGCAGCCAGCCACCCTCCAGGTGTCCATCCTCTGTGCATGCCTTTTGCAGGGAGACAGCGGGAGGAGGGGGAGCGTGGTGCCAGTGTGCTGTGGGCTCGCAGTTACTGTGTGATCTTGGTCACCTGAACTGCAGTTTACTCGTCTGTGAAATGAGACTCGTAATGCCTACTGCACTGGTTCACGGGGACATTTAATGAGGGAATACGCATGAAAGGATTTCAAAGTTTTGTGATGAGCTGTACAAATGTTAGTTATGGTTATTATAATTTTTTGGAACACCCTCTGTGAGGAAAAAGATTGGAAACTCACCCACCCAAAGGTGGGTTCTCCTAACAGGATCCTGCAGCATCTAACATAGAGGATCAAAATCAAATTCTTCTGTGTAGCATTCAAGGCTCTGACAGATCCTGCAACCCCATCTCTATCCCTCCTTGCATCCCCTTCTGGTATACTTGGGGTGGCCTAAGCCCAACAACTTGTCACATGTGTCTGTGCTGAGGCTGGGCAACGTCTCTGCTAGAGTGTCCATCCCAATCCTGTATACCAGTTTATCCTGCACACTCTTCCCAAAAAGTCTTCCTTGGGCCGAGGGTTTCCTCCACTTGGGCCCCTCATCGCCCCCCTGAGCTTCCCTCCATCCTAGTCCACACCACACTACCTAGTGTCGGTTTCTCATCTCCCTCCCAGTGCTACAATGAGTTCCTTCCAGGTGAGAACAAAACTCTGTGCATTCTAGCCCACCCAAGGTGGGGCCCAGCACGTGCTCAGGATGTGAGTGCTGAGGAATGAACACTGAGTGTCGCCAGTACGAGTAGAATTAAAGCCTTAAAGACAAGGAATGCTAATGGTGGAATTAGAATTTGGTAGCAGACAGTGTATTTAAATTCAGCTCGGTCCCTGGAATGATGTCTCAATCTGATGGGATCATCTTCCTCCCTCCCCAACCTGGACTCTTGACAAAAAGGGACAGAACATGCAGCACCCGAACCTGTCAGAACCCTCACAGGTCACAGCGGAGGAAGTTAGTCACCAGGTACCTGAGTCCCGCTGGTCCAAGGTCATGGAGTTCCACCTCCGTGTGATGTCAATGTAGAGAATGTCCACGGCGGCCATGGATAGGCTGCTGCTGCTAAGTTTGCAGTTCCTGCCAACGAGGGAAGGGAGACGTGTCATTGCTGGGCTGAAGCCTGTCTTGTCTGTCTCTCTTCTAGGTCTGCTGTGTCTGTGTCCTCCCAAAATTCATAGGTTGAAATCCTAACTCCCTAATGGGATGGTATTAGGAGGTGGGGCCTTTGAAAGGTGATGAGGCCATGAGAGTGGAGCCCTGGAGAATGGGAGTAGTGTCTTATAAGGAGAGGCACTCCAGAGCTTGCTTTCTCTGTCTGCTCTCTACCACATGAGGACACAAGGAGAAGGCAGCTATCTGAAAACCAAGAAAGTAAGCCCTCACCATACTACAGACCTACCAGCACCTTGATCTTCGATTTCCCAGCCTCCAGAAGTATGAGGAACAAATGATTGTTGTTTAGCTGCCCAGTCTGTGGTATTTTTGTCCTAGCAATCTGAACTATGACAGTGTCTTTGCTTGGGCCATGTTCCCTGTCTGGAATGTTCTCACTTCCCAGAGCTGAAACTACTGAAGGGTGTGTGGTAGGGAATTGAGGGAGAGAAGATGGGAAATGTAAGTGAGGGTAGATCCTGTGGGTTCCTGCAGGTTCAGCCATTTGGTTAGTTACGGGTCTAATGGGCAGGGAAGAACAAGGGCTTTAGGAGGGCAAGTCTCGAGTTGCAGCCTGGCTCTGCCACTTGGAAGCTCTATGACCCTGGTTAGTTTCACCTTCTTGAGAGTTCTCACCTATAAAACAGGTGGTTTTTATTATAGTCACTGTGTGTCAGCTTGACCTGACCCAAGGACGTAGGCCCTTGCTTGCTCCAAAGGGGAAAGAGAATGCCACATGTCAGAAAATATTCCCTGTGCACCTGTCATCAGCTTCCTATCCATTAGTCTTTGGGAGGAGGGGGAGAAGCTGGACCTGCAGTGCTGTCCTTTCCTGCCAGTGTCCAGGGGGCTGACTGTGTCATGCTCAGATGACCCAATGATGACAGCACACCACCAGTTTAGGCTGAAGCATCACTGCTGTCCAAAACCAATTCCCCACTGGAAACGCTCACCAGATGAGCCCCTGAGGCCAAATCTACAGACAGAGGCTCAAGACTTCTGGACTTCACCTATCTTAATCTGTCACCTGAAGATCCAACATAAGCCCAGAATCAGTCACACTAAGCCCCAAGAATGATAGAGCAGATAGCGCAGCCTGGGTCCTTGTCCCTTTGTGTGGGCTGACACAGCACTGCTGAGGAGGTTCCTTGATGCTTACTCCTAACAATTGGGGAGTTACCTGATGGGGGGGGGGAGGAAGCAGGCCTCTGAGCCTCAGGTGTTCCACTTATTTGGATGCAGAGGCCACAGTAACCAGGTTTGCAGTCTGATGTCAGCATAGGTGCTCCCCATCCAAGCCACAGAAAGGGTGTTTAGAATTCTCCTCTCCCTCCACCATTTTTTGGGCCTGGAAATGTGGGGAGGTAGTCTTGATTTGGACATCAGACAAATTAGGATTTAAATCCTGACTGGGTATCTTTTCTAGTTGCATGACTCTGGGCAATTTACTTAAACCTGCCGTGCCTTTATTTCCTGGTCTCTAAGCTGATAATAATACCTGCCCACACAGTTGTTGAGGGTATGAGTACAAGCCAAGGACCCAGCATGGTGCCTGGCACCAGGAAGGCCCACAGCGCTTGTTAGTTCCCTTCCCCAGCTCTCTCCCCCTTTCCTCTTCCAGAGCTGGAACCATCTTGCTGGAGGCTTCCTGAAGCTGAGCTTTCAGTGAGGGACCCTGCCCATTCTGGGGAAATGGAGTTCACCAATCCGAGTGTCTGGGCACAGGGCTTGGGCTCTCTGTTCAGACTAGAGGCAGCCCTTGGCTTATCAGGTGCACCCCACTCCTGGACAGGATGGTGCTGAGAGGCGAGTCCCAAGGCAGGCTGGATTTGCCTTGGGAATCCGGAAAGCCAGATCTCGGGGCCAGCTGTCAGGTTGCTGAACTACATTCAATGCTGCTTTCAACTTTTCAAATGAATCCACATCCATCGCCCCAGCTAATGATGAAGTGGTCCTTTGATTTCCCATTTGTCATTCTCCCTCGTGTGAATAGCTCTGTTAGGAACCGGACGGGGGAGGGGCTGATTGGCAAGCAGGGCTTGGGCATTCAGAGAGCCCTCTCCAAAGCCATGCACACCCCTAACGAGGGTGGCTGGGAGTGTGCCCAGCATGGTGCCCAGATGAGGCTGGTGCTCCTTATCTACTGGCAAGCTGGCTCACTCCTTCCTCCCCCCTCCCTTCCTTTCTTCCTGTCTGTGTTTCCCAGGCTGTCAGTACACATCCTGCTTCCTCCTGGGCTCCTGATCTGTGTTTCAATGACAAGTGTCACCGCAGCAGACTTCAAAGCACATCAGCGCAGAGTTATTGAGCCCCAGTAACAACATGTCAGTTGACACAGAGATTTTCACGTCACCTATCGCCAAGATGGCTATCTCTGATGGTTTTTGCTGGGGACGATGTTAGAATACCTCCCAAGGTATTCTAACAACCCTCATGCTAACTTCCAAAGCTTCATTAGAAACAGCCACAAGTGTCCTCTAATTATCATATCAGTGTCCTCTGGACTGCCTGCTCCCTCAAGACGAGAGCACTGCCTGACTTGCTCTGCGAGTTACTGGAGTATAAAAAGGAAAACCAAACTGACCACTGGTATATAGTTATTTTTTTCCTGACAGGTAGAAAATAGAAGTGTGAAACCTTTAGCAGGAACCATAATGTAGCAAAGAGAATTCTCCATCCCCTTTCCAAGTAACTCATCCTCCCTAGTGATGCTTGCAAATACAGTTGATTGCAGCATCTGCTACCGGGACAGAGGAAGGAGCCATACTGGCTGCAGTGGACAGGAGATGATTTAAAATAATTTTGATTCTGTAGGCATTTCTTGGGCACCATCTGTATGCAAGGGCTTCTCTGGCTCATTAGCTGTCTGTCTTATAATCATTCTTCCAGGGAGGTATTCCTAGTCCCATTTCAATGAAAGGTAAGCCAAGGCTCAAGAGAAGGGACATAACTTGCCCAAGATCACACAGCTGGAATAAACACTTTGTCCTTTCTTGGAGGACAGAGTAGTGACTTTGGGAGCTGTGGGGAGGTGGCCCAGTCCAGGACCACAGGAGGAATTCAGGAATCAAGAAACAAATTCTCAGACCAGGAACCAGCAGGGTTGGAGCTTCTAAAGTGCGCCTATGGGAGCTCTGGGATGGAGGGTGGGAGCTAAGACAACCAGACAACCAGGGTCACTTGGATTTGTCCCCAGGGGCACCAAACATTCTTCATCAACTCAAACAGGAAGTGACTCCAACAACCAAGACATCAAGTCTTTGGAATGAAATGTTCATCCATCTATCCACTCAATACAGAATTTATTTTGTGCACACTCTGTAGGCAGTATTCTGGGCCCAGTGAGCAATGCAAAGCTGAATAGGTCTTGGATATTGCTCTCAGAGAATGTAAGTGATCTTAGAGTCTAGGGTAAAAATGTGAAGCCTTGATAGCTCTTTTTTTTATGTTATTGTGGGGTACAGTTAGGAGTTAGGCATACAAAAATGTTTCGTTCAGGAACCCTTGTTGATAAGAGGTGTCTCCCCATCCCCAGACAGATACCCACCACCATTAATCCATCCCCCTCACCCTAGGAATTTTTAAAATGTGTTTCTTTCCCTAATTATCTCTGGTAAACTAGCTGGACTCAAGTTCTCCTGGTTTCTCCCATGGGGCTATCATCACTCCCCTAATTCTTATTACTCAAGTCTCTATTGTTTCTAAGATTATCTTTAGATTTGAAATTTTTCACACTGTTTTCCAACTAAAGTCAGTTAATTCAAAAGGAACTTTGGAACTCTCTGTTTTTCCAGTCTGCCTGTTCTCCTGCTCTTTATGCTACTGCTCCAGGGAGCAGAGTGGGAAGGTAGCCTGTTCTCCTCAATGGGATGTCTCTGCTTTATAAGCATGGGGTTAGGTTTCTCATCTTCCTTGTATGGAATCTCCACCTCATAAGTGATCTGGATGAGAATAACCTGGTCCTCAATATTCTGTCTGCTATGCCTAGGGTAGAATCTTCACTCGTCAAAGGGATAAGGTGAAGAAACGGAGCAGCAGACTTTTTAATCACAGTGGCCTTAGATTTAGACTCTTCACCTAAAATGTAGAGACCAGAAATGCTGGGTTTCTGCACCTCTTGAATAGCAAGTAAGAACAGAGAAAAGATGACTTTCATGGACATAGAACTCAGAATAAAGTTCTTATCATGATGAAGTCAAGGCTGGGAAAGAAAGAAGTGGTGGATTATGCTCAAGTGTCACAGACTTTCCTTGCTCTTACCAAAATTTAGCATATTTTAATTTATTTAGTATATTTTCATTAATAATGTCTGCTAGTTTGTTTTATTCTCACAGGATAATTTGCGGAGGCTTTATAATTTTTAAAAAATAATTTAACAAGTAAGATTGTTTCACTGTCCTGTTTGTTAATAGAGTTCCTCACACTCATCCCCATAGTGGTTTCCAAATAGGAAAAGAGGAAATCAAGTTATCCCTCTTTGCAGATAACATGATTCTATACCTCAAAAACCCAAGAAAATCTGTCAAAAACTTCCTGTTTACAATAGCTATAGAAAAGATATCTAGCAATTAATTTAACCAAG
>CAUYQG010168525.1:0-15667 GCA_963574415.1 Tarsius wallacei | reverse complement strand
AAAAAATTAACTGGGTATGGCAATGCATGCCTGTAGTACCTGCTACTCGGGAGGCTGAGGCAGAAAGATCACCTGAGTCCAGGAGATCGAGGCTGTGACGAACCATGATCATGCCACAGCATTCCAGCCTGGGTGACAGAGTGAGACCCCAACTCAAAAAAATTTAAATTAAATAAAAATGTTTTAAAAAGATAAAAATACTGTTAGTTCATCAAGCACATAAAACACTATGCCGGACTAAGAACTTCTCATTAACTAATTTCTCACAATCATAGCTATAGAGGAGACACTGTTATAAAAAAAATTGAACAAACTGAAGCAAAGAGAGGTTAAGTCACTTTTTGGGATTTGAATCTGAGCAGCTTTTCTAATACTAAGCAAAGAAAAGAAAAGAAATAAATTACAAAGAGTTTAAAGCAGTGCCATGTCTGTCATGTTTATCTCTTAATCTACTGGAGCCAAATCTTTTCCAGAACTTACAGGTATTGTCTATTCCATGTCCTGTCCAAAGATAGTGTCATCTAGTACCAAAGAACAGATTCTAGAACAGGATCTGCAATCTGTTTCTAGAAATTGATGTTCTGAAATTATTTTCCCAACAAAACACTTAGCAATGCTGAGTAAAATACAATAAACATTTTAATGCATAAGTGAGTGATTAAATATAAGAAATATCCAGGGAACAAAAGTGAGGAGAGAACAGAGAACTAGAGAAACTAACTGGTGCTGACCCTGTGGCTATAACTGGGGCTGTTTGATGGTGCTGACAACCAGGATTTAACAGGTGTAGGAAGGCAGGAGATAAGGCATGGGACCAATGTGAACTAAGGAGTTGGAATAAAGAGCTCTGTATAAAGCCAGAACCTTAAATGACTAAACCTTCATAAAAAGATAGATGAAACAAATCAGCCTTCTTGCAAAGAAAGATGACAAGGAAACTTGTTTCAGCCTGGGCTCAGGATTGGAGGGGAAAAAAATTCCCTTGAGAATGTGTAACTAGAGGCCTGTCTATTTCAGAGCCTGGGTTTTGATTTCACATTACCTTTACTGCGAAACTTAAGCTAAGAAACTAATAAAGTTTTCCCATGGTACCTGACAGAAACAAATACTGCCTGCATGGAAACATAATCAACACAGGCTCCTCAAGATTCCTAGAGATGAACTTCTGCTGATTATAAACCTACAATCCAAAATTACATTATATGGGCAATAGTCAGCAGCAACAAAAGAATTCTTAAGAAATAAAAGAGGGAATGTAAAACATAAGATAGCAACAAAAGGCTACAAAGAAAGAGCAGACACATTTGTAAAAGAACCAAATATGAACATGAATAATAAATTCATTGAAATGAAAAGCTGGATGGATAGGGTGAAGAGCAGATTTGACATAGCTGAAGAGAGGAATAGTGAACTGGAAAATAAGCTGGAGAAAGTACCTAGAATTAAGCAAAAAAAGGTAAAGACATGGAAAAGATGGAAGAAAAATTATAAGACATGGAGGATGGAATGCAGGTTGAACATACATCTAATCAGTATTCTAGAAAGAGAAAGTTAGGAAAGCAAGGAAGAGGCAACACTCAAAGTGATAGTATCCTAGAATTAATTTTCAAAGAGTTGATGGAAGATTCAGATTCAGGCATTCCAAGGAAGACAAATAAAATAAATTTATACTTATATGCATCATGCTGAAACTGTAAAATAATAAAGACAAAGTGACAATCTTAAAAGCATTCAGAGAGGAAAAAATGTTATCTATGAAGTTTTTGCAGCAAAAACAGTGGGAGCCAGAAGACAGTCAAATAATATTTTTCAGGTTCTGAGGGGGAAAAAGCAAAAACAAATAAAAAACCAACTCTGAGTCCAGAACTATATACTCAGGTAAAAAAAATTTCCAGCATGTGAAATAAGATAAATAAATCTTTACTGAGAAGACTACTAAAGGATGTACTTCATGAAGAAGGACACTGAGCCTAAAAGGAATACATGAGATAGAAAAGAAATGGTACAATTTCTAATGCATTTTACCCACATTTCTTGCTCAGTCTTCCTACTTAGGAAATGTCATCTCCTTGTACTGGGAGTGATGTTCTCTAAGATATTTTACTCTTTTGGCAGCTAAAGCCATGAGGCACTTTCTTGATCCACTTGAACTCTTCCACTAACTTATGACTTCCAGCCAGAGGTACCCAAGGCTCCTCCCCTGGTAGGCCTCAGTTCCACGCTGACTTCATGATGTTCTATAGAAAAAATGGTAAACACTCTAAAGCCTCTCTAGTACCAGATGCTGTGTTAGGTATGATACAGGGCTACTCCAAAAAGTCATTCCTGTCCTGGGGAAAGGTTGCTTTTTAGTGGACTCATGGGCACACAAATAACAAAGGAGTTTGAGGGCTGAACAATAGATTTGGCAGGTCACATTCCAAACTACAGATCTTGGAACTGAGCATTTAGAAGTATGTCCACAGACATACTAGACAACTCTGCTCATGCAAAAATTTTACATTCCATATGTGAATCCCTGACCCTTCTGTTGTCTCTGACACCGGTATCCCTTACTTACTTAAGCCCCTGAAATTGAATTTCTCCTGCATTAACAAGTTAGAGAATGGAGCAATACTTGAGGTTAGTTTTGACCCAAGAGCCAAGTTTTCCACACAGAGAAAACCAGGCAGCATTAACATTCAAAACTCAGGCTACTGAGTCTGAAACGTATGTTTGCGAACAGTCTGATTTCATGTCTGCCTCAGATGTCCTGTGAATACAAATCGCCTCATCTGGGTTGGAGGAGCAGAGAGGAAGAAACCTAAGAAAGATCTCCAAAACAAATCTTTAATTCGGATGGGTATAATAGAGTGTAATCCCATTTCAAGTCTGTCAGCATTCCTTTGATGATTACAAATGAGTCCCTTTTCGCCGGCAATGTGAGGGAATAATCTGGATAAAATAACCCTTTTTGTCTGCAAGGGCCCATGCGATGCATACTCGTGACAGCTTTCAGAGTAGTATTTCAGAGTCTGAGAAGTGCACACTATGCTACCAAGTCATCTCCTTTCTTTCTCTTGACTTAAAAGATTTTTCACTCTTTTCATGTTCAGCGGCTTCTGAAATTCTCAGGCTTAGAAATCATAAATCATAGTACTGTACCAGGGCACAAGAGAGACCCAGGTCACTAGGTCCTTGCCCCCCTGCCTGTTCAACAGGAGACAGGTGGAAATGAGAATGTATGATCTTATCTAGAAGACCAATTTGTACAGCTTTTTAGGGATTGCACATAGTTTTGTAGTTCCTTTACTCATTTACAAAAAAATGTGTGCTGACTGTACACAGTGGCTCGTGCTTGTAATCCTAACACTTTGGGAGGCAGAGGCGAGAGAATTGCCTGAGTCCAGGGGTTTAGACCGGCCTGGACAAGCTGATGAGCCCTCATCTCTACAGCAAATCAGAAAATTACCCAGGCATGGTGGTGCATGGTGGCTCATCCCTGTAATCCCAGCACTTTGGGAGGCGGAGGTTGGAGGATTGCTTGATCCCAGGATTTCAAGACCAGCCTAGGCAACATAGTGAAACATGGTTTCTACAAAAAAATTTAAAAATTAGCCAGGTGTGGTGGCCTGCACCTGTGGTCCCAGCTACTTGGGAAGCTGAGGTGGAAGGATCCCTGAGCCCAAGAGGTTGAGGTTGCAGTAAGTAATGATTGTGCCACTGCACTCCAGCCTGGGAGACAGAGTGAGATCCCAACTGAAATAAATAAACAAACAAACAAATAAATAAGACTATCTCTTAATTTTACAACCAAGTTGATGAAAAGAAGGCTGAAGTGGAAGGAGCGCCTGAGCCCAGGAGGTCGAGGCTGCAAGGCTGTGAGTGTGCCATTGCACTCTAGCCTGGGTGACAGAGTAAGTCTTTAACTCAAAAAAAAAAAAAAAAAATTTATGCTGAACCCAAGTTCTGGCTGACGTGTCTCTTTTCATCAGTTTGGTTGTAAAATTAAGGGCTAGTGTTTATTTATTTATTTATTTGAGCTGGAGTGCAGTGGCACGATCATCATTTACTGCAACCTCAACCTCCTGACCTCACGGATCCTTCCACCTCAGCCTCCCAAGTGGCTAGGACCACAGGTGCGGGCCACCACACCTAGCTAATTTTAAAATTTTTCTTGTAGATATCAGGTCTCATGGGAAACCCTTTCAGGTCCCCTTCTGCTGTGGGAGCTTTTCTGTCCTCTCAATAAATCCTGCTTAAAAAAAAAAAGAAAAGAAAAGAAATCAGGTGTCACTATGTTGCCTAGGCTGATCTTGAACTCCTGTGCTCAAGCAATCCGCCCACCTCAGCCTCCCAAAGTGCTAGAATTAAAGGGGTGAGCCACCTGCCACGGTTATTTTAGAGCACTTCCTTTTCTGTTCTCTGAGGCCTGAATGACTAAACACTCCTTCCAACACTAACAATGTGAAATGCTTTGCGGACAGGTCAGCCTGAATGCAAAGACTCAACCCCACAGATAGCCTGGGAATGAAAAGAGACCTCAAAGCCCCCAGCACTGCAGGGCCTGTGTGTGGAATTGGTGGACTTGCCTGTTCTTTGTCTTTAAACCCTGAGGTTCCAGTACAAAGTTCTCTCTCATTGGATATCCTTTTTTTTTTTCTTTTAAGTTAGGTGCCCCAGGGTTATTTTTAAATAGTGTTAAACCGCCTCCAAAACTATAAACCAGTGCTTTGAGGAAAAAGATCTTCCCTTGTCTAGGACTTCTGTTTTTCTCTCTGGCTATTCAGGGCAGCTTATTTGGGTTTGCCACCCAAAATGCTATATGGTCTTTACAGTTAATGCCTGTCTTTACCCAGTGAAAATTTAGCTTTTTTGAATGTTTATTTGAAACCAGTGATTCTCAGCTCAGGGCCATTTTGTCCCTTGGATATATGTGCCAATGTCTGGAGGCTATTTTACTTGTCACACTGTGAGGGTGCTACTGGCATCTAGTAGTGGACACGAAAGATGCTGCCAAACATAAGGCACAGGACAATCCCTTGTGGCAAAGAATCATTCGATCCTCGTGCTGGGGTTGAGAAATTTGGGGCTGGACTAGCAAGCTTGTCCTTTTATTTTTGACACTTTTGGAGCCTGACAAAAGTGAAAGCATTTTTTAAAAAAACCAGAGTAGAGTCTGGGGTCCCTAGATGGCTCTAAGGCTCTCGTCCTCAAGTCCAGCTTGTCTCCAGCAGCCGGAAGGAGGCTTCAGTTCCCTAAAGCCAAGGAAATGAAAACCCATTCACTGGTGTGCTCTCCTGGTGGGGATTTATTTAGCCTTCTTTTTTCTTCTTCTTCTTCCTTTCTTCTAATGAACGTGTCCGTGCCTTTGGCCCTGTTGCCCTCTTCCTCATAAGCTAGACTCTTTGCCATCAAGCATGTCAAACTGAAATATCACCCCGAGGAGATGTTCAGACACGAAGTGGCTCTGCTCACTTGCCGCGCAAGGACGTGTTTGCAACACATGTTAATTATTTTGAAATCTCAGTGAAATAATTGCATGGGCGGGGGTTCGTTTGATTTGAACTTTGAAAAGGGAGAGAGTGAAAGTCAAGAAGACTGTGGAGAGATCAGCTTTTCCCTGGTGTCTCCCACTGCCTTGCCCACCCTCCTCCACCCCAATTTTTCTGCTCTCATTCCCCCACCCTCTGTCTACCACCAACCTCCGCACACCCACGTACACACAGCTCGAGTGTTTTCTGTGTAACAGTGCATCCAGCGCACTGTGCTACGTATTGTCCCCTTGGTCACGGGGACACACTGGCGCTCCTGTGGTCATGGGGCTGAGCACCACTGTAGGGCCCACGTTGAGCAGAAGGAGAATCCAGGCTGGGCGTGGCAGCTCACACCTGTAATCCCAGCACTTTGGGAGGCCAAGGCAGGAGGATCACTTGAGCCCAGAATTTCGAGACCAGGCTGGGCAACATAGTGAGATCTTGTCTCCACAAAAAAATAAAATAAAATAGACTGGACGTGATGGCACACGCCTGAAGTCCCAGCTACTCAGGATCACTGAGCCCAAGAGGTAGAGGCTGTGGTGAGCTGTGATTGTGCCACTGCACTCCAGCCTGGCTGACAGAGTGAGACTCCAATTCAAAAAACAAAAGGAGAATCCAATGGCCTTCTCCGCAATAGTAACTACCACCCCTGCCCAGAGGCTGTGAGTCTGCGGGACAGCTCCCACTATCAGAGCATGCCCCCCTCAGTCACCCCTCTTTCAGACAAGCCGTAACTCTACTTAAAATATTTCTTTCCTTCTGCCAAACACAGACAAAATATAGTATTGTTTCCAAGCGACTGAGCAGGGGCACCAGCAGGAATGGGTGTGCAGTATTTGTACAGTTTTGTGACTCAGTCCATCTGAATTTCCAAGCATTTTAAGAGCTTTGTCCAAAAAAAAAAAGGTCTATTGTGTGGCTCTTGGCACTGAAGAAAATAGCAGGCCTGTCAGAACCCTGTTTCAGATTTAATTTTCAAGTGGGTGATGTAAGAATGCTGTCCAACGCGAGGGCTTTGCTCATTTTCTCGTTTCTGCTCACTTTGGGGCCACAAAACTTCAGTTTCCGAATCAGCTTGTATTAAGAAACCAAAGCATCTAGTCCCTTTTTTAATAAAAAGGCATCATGTTCTTAAGCATGTCTTTTAAATGACTATGGCTTCCTGCAGTAAAAGTAAAAATGTATTTAAACTTTGTATATATATTTTATTTATTTATTTGTTTGCTTGTTTATTTTGAGTCAGAGTCTCACTCTATTGCCCGGGCTGGAGTGCAGTGGCATGCTCACGGCCACTGCAGCCTACTCGAACTGCTAGGCTCAGGTGATCCTTCTGCCTCAGCCTTCCAAGAAGCTGGAACCACAGGCATACACCACCACACCTGGCTATTTTTTTTTTTTTAATTTATTGTAGAGATGATGTCTTGCCATGTTGCCCAGGATGGTCTCAAACCCCTGAGCTCAGGTAATCCTCTTGTCTCCACCTCCCGAAGTGCTGGGATTACAGGTGTAAGCCATCTCACCTGGCTGGTATATATCTTTTATATATGAGGGGGGACCCCACCCAAAAAAAGAATTAAATTATTTTTTGGTGGTCGAGCCCTTGTAGTAGTCTTTTCCTGCTAGGTAATGTTCTAGGACCCCATTAGCATCAGTGTACCAGTTGGCATTGTTGTGAGAAGCTCTGTTCGGTTTCAGTGAATCTTTTTGGAGATTCTTTCAACACATTGGCTCATTTCATGATGGATGATTTACAAGTGCATCTGCCCACACCGCACTGAGTGTTCAGCAGTTTTTGACCAAAAACCACATGACCCTCATGCCCCACTCTCTCTATTTACCTGATCTCTCCCCTAGAGACTTTTTTTTGTTTTGTTTCCCCGGATGAAAAAAGTCCTCAAAGGGAAACATTTTGCCAATATGGAAGAGGTGAAACAAAAAATGGCAGAAACACTAAAAAGCATCAAAATGAACGAGTTCAATAACTTTTGAGCAGTGGAAAAAGTATCTCTATAGGTGTATTGCATCAAATGGAGAGTACTTTGAAGGTGACTAAAGTTTAAACATGTAAGAATAAATTAAATTTTTAATAAATAAATTCTGGTTTTTTGGTCCCCCCTTGTATATAATGGTAATGTAATATACTTATTATATGTGTATTTTCAGAGCATCTTCTTACAAGACTTTACTACTCTTTTTGTTCAATACAGCTTTGAAAATGCAGGCCCAGGGTCATTAGTGATCTTCCCAAATGCCTTGAACATTCAGTATTTACTGGTGGGTGTAGAGGGTATAAAAAATAAACAGGAAAACTTTTTTTTGAAGATATTCTTTCCTAGTTGTTTTCTTCCCTAGACATTGAACAATGAACAGTAATTTTTGTCATCATATTTATATTTTAAGTAAAGTACACATTTTGTCCCCCATCTCTCTGTGTTCTCTCATAAATAATGATTATGCACTATATATATATTTTTTAAAAAGAATCGAGCCAGACGCCATGGCTCACGCCTGTAATCTCAGCACTTTGGGAGGCAGAGACAAGAGGATTGCCTGAGCCCAGGGTTTCAAGACCAGCCCAGGCAACTTGGCGAGACCTTGTCTCTATGATAAATAAAAAAAAAATTAGCCAGTGGTGGCACACACCTGTAATTCCAGCTACTTGGAAGACTGAGGTGGAAGGATCGGCTGAGCCCAGCAGGTGGAGGCTGTGGTGAGCAGTGATTGTGCCACATGGCACTCCAGCCTGGGTGACAGAGTGAGACTCCAACAAAAACAAACAAAAAAATATCATAAGCATTATATTAAATCCCAGGATCCCTCTGAACCGTGAATAGATGATAAGCTTCTGGACTGGGACATTTTCCCACAGTGTTGCCAAGTGTCAGTCCATGTTGTAGAGATGACTTTCTACTCGAACCACTCATTTGGGCCCATGGCCAATATTACCCATCCTCTAGTTCTTTCAAAACAACCTCTATTTCCTTCTTCCTGGTTTTCAGAAAGTTCCCCTAAAGCCCTAGAGAGATACTAAATGTAAGAGACTTTTTTTTTTTGTAATGGGAAACTTGACATAGAGACCCACATACACAACATGGATTGCACCAGGCTGGATCCAAGATAAAACTAGATTGCGGACAACAGAACAGTTGTAAAACCCACTTGGCCCTCCACTGCACCAGGTCTGTTATTACGAGAAAGGCCCCACCAAGTGGGATGTCTTGATCCATTGCTTCTGTGTGTGTAGCAGAGGCCAAGCCCTTCATCCTTAGAAGGCAGTCAGACAGAAACCTGCAAGCCGACCCCAAACCATAGCCTTTTGCAGAACTTTCTGGAACCTTCTGGAATGTGACCCATTACTACCAGAGGATCTCTGATGAAAGTCTGTTCTTTACAATTTATTTTCATTACCCATGTATTCTCTTTCCGTGGGAGAGTAAATTATTAGGTAGAGTTTATGCAGTCTGATATACTAATTGAGAGCTTTACTTTAAAGAATGTCAAATGTTTGTGACTCAGTCTCACAGACGGTTAAAATCGCAGTGTTGAATGTTAGATTATAAATTAGTATAATTATCGTTATTATTATTCAAGCAAGCTGTGAGAAATGAATGTTATCTGACAATGTCTGCATTTCAGTGGACTGTAGGGAAGAGTGAATTTGCTGGAATTACAGAAGCCTGGGAACCACAAAGGAATTCTCACTGCAGGGTATTCAGGGCCCAGGACTGATTCCATTGCATACTAAATCCTTCCTTGACTTAATTTTACTAAAATTACCACTGGGGAGATGTCACAAAATGACAATATGCACACTTTAGAACAGAGCTCACCAACAGAAATGTAATGTAATCCACATATATAATACCAAATATTCTAGTCACCACATTAGAAAAAGTAAAAGAAAGAGGTGAAATGACTTTTATAATAAATTTTGTTTAACCTGATATATCCAAAATATTTTCATTTCAACATTAATCAATATTTAAAAATTGCTTCGTAAGTTCTTTTTTTGCTTACAAAGACTTGGGAATTGCGTGTATTTAACACTTACAGCACATCTCAAGTGCTAAGTAGCCACGTGTGGCCCATGGCCACCATTCTGGGCAGTACAGCTTTAGGTGAGCCTAGGGCAGGACAGAGGATGAAGTCTGGGATCAGGGTGGAGCCTCAGGCCCTGTTTAACACCTCTTGGTGAGGGCACCTTCTTCCCCCAGAACACAGGTCAAGCATGCCTCATGAAGGAGCCAGGGGCAGTACCTCAGTTTACCCTTAGGAGCTTGGCCCTCCCAGCTTGCCTCCCTGCTGCTTGGAGGAAGATTGGTGTCACTCCCCCATCTCTTTTAGCCTCTTTTTCCTCTCAGGCTTCAGTTTTGGGGAAGGGACAGGGTCTGGGGAGTCACACTCTCTATGACAGGACCTGCCAGCCATGCCAGAAGTTGGTCAGCCTTTCTCATGCAAACTCCTTTCTGCCACCTGGATGCAAACCCCACACTTGGGTCCAGGGATATAAGATTAATTGATTGATTGATTGATTGATTGAATGTAAGAGTTATTGATCTGGGCATCCTCCTTCTTGAATACATATCCACCTCTAAGGCAGTTCCTGGTTAGTCTCATTTTACAACAGAGAAAACCCAGGCATGGCAAAGGCAAGGGATCTGACCCAATGTCTCCCAGCTTATTAGAGCAGGACCAAGATGGGACCCAAGACTGTACTCCTGTTTTGACTCACCGTGCTGCCCCAGGATTAGGTTTCAATACCAATAGCCGTGGGGTGCTCAGAAACTCTCCAGCCTGGAACTCTTCTCTCACCTGACAATAACGAGGGCTGAACTGACTGTTTTCTCTTCTGGATTCACCTAAGAATCACTTTGGGGAGGCGGGGTATGGTAGTTCACGCCTGTAATCCCAGCACTCTGAGAGACTGAGGTGGGAGGATTGCTTGAGCCTAGAAGTTCAAGAGCAACCTCAGCAAGAGAGCAAGATTTCATCTCTATAAAAAAAATCAAAAAACTATCCAGACACATTTTAACCTGGAACAGTTTCCTGTCTTTCTTTATCTTTTATGATATTGACATTTTTGAAAAATACAAGATGATTGTATAGAGTACCACTTAGTTTGGATTTGTCTGCTGTTTGTTTTTCTTTTTCTTTTAGATTTGAAAATATAGTTTATTTAGAAAGTAAATTAGAGAGAGAGGGGATTTCTCTCCCCAAGGTAGGGGAGGGGGCCAAAGCTAAGAAAACATGGCGGCCATGGCTCAAAGAACACATGGCCTGGTCAGGACTTAAAACAATGGCCTGCTGTTTCTTCATGGTGATAGTCTTATGCATTTGGGGCAGAACTATCACAGCAGGGATGCTGTGTTCTTGGGGCATCTCATCTGAAGGAACAAAATGTTAATTCCCATTACCTGGAAGTAAATGTTGATCTCTTGGTGAAGGTGGGCACAGGATTATGGCATTATGTTGCAGAAGCTGTCACCAGCCATACTTGCTCTGATTAATCAATCATCTGACTTAGCCATTTATCTAGCAACACTGTAAGGGTCTTGAATTCAGTATAAACAAATCTTAAAGCAGAAGAGGAGGGCTGGGTGCGGTGGCTCACTCTTGTAATCCAAACACTTTGGGAGGCCAAGGCAGAAGTGCTTGAGCCCAGAGTTTGAGACCAGCTTGGGCAACATAGCAGGATCTCGTCTCTACAAAAAAATTAAAAAGCTAGCCAGGCGTGATGGCACTTCCCTGTAATCCCAGCTACTTGGGAGGTTGAGGCAGAAGGATCGCCGGAGCCCAGGAGATCGAGGCTGTTGTGAATCATGATTGTGCCGTTGCACTCCAGCTTGAGTGACAAAATGAAACTCCGACTAAAGAATAAAATAAAATAAAGCAGAAGAAGAGAAAGAAGAGATGATTCTAGAACCTGGAGCTTTGGCAGAGTGGGGGGCTGGTCTGGAGAAGACACTACCCAAGTTGTTTCTGGTGTTAGGATGAAGTGGCAATAGGGCATTGGGTCTAGAAGGGGCTTTGGGTTAATGAGAGACACATAGAAAAGAGTCAGACTTTGCTCACTGGTGGCTTTGCTGAGGACTACCCTGCTGCCTACAGGTCTTCCGTTGCTGCACTTAAAAATTTCTTTTTTCACTCTTCCATCTAAAACAGAGAAACTCCCTTTTGCTAAGCTTTGCCTCACTTTGCGATCCCATCTGTCTTTTCTTTTGGGCTTGATGAATCCACGCTGGCTCCAGGAATCATTTCTGTTAGAGCAATGCCCAGCCTGGCACTTCTGATAATTCAACTTTATTATCTACTGCTTATCTCCAGATCTGATGTGCTGTGTACCGTTTCAAAGAGTACTAGAACTTGTCAGCTTGAAGGCATCCCTGAGCTACTGGCAAAGACCTTTCTACTCCACAGTTGAAACCTTTATTTGTTCTCATAAGTGGCCAAAACTTGGTTTGGGGTGGGCGAGGTGGCTCATGCCTGTAATCCCAGCACTTTGGGCAGACAAGGTGGGAGGATCACTTGAGCCCAGGAGTTAGAGACCAGCCTGGGCAACATAGTAAGACTTCGTCTCTACAAAAAAAAAAAGAAAGAAAAAAAATTGGGGTTGCCGTCTGCACATGTGTTGGCTGAGACTGAGAGGGAGTGGTGTTTATTTCTGCCCACCCTGAATCTCAGGCCTCCTGCTGGCCCCTGAGTAGAGGTGGGGAGGACAGAGCAACGAGCACCTTTCTGTGTCTGCGTTGCCGTCAGTATTTCTGCCTGTGGTTGTGCTTGGCTAGTTATCAGGATGTGTCATCCCTTCTCTCTTTCCCTGTCCTTACTTCATATATTTACCTTCACCTGGGCTGCTAAGAGCTGCTGGAGAAACACTATGTTGTTTTGGAGATTGTGGCTACAACAAATGTACGTTCCCCCACCTCACATTGTCCTTTGCTGGTCTCTTCCTCATACCTTTGAAGAAAACAGCAACGAATGGAGGTGATAATAATAAAGACAAACATTTATAGAGTGCTGAGCTGGGCAGGTCAGTGGTTGTGGATTAAGTTGTGTCCCCCCAAAAGATAACTCCTTGTTCCTCAGAATGTGACCTCATTTGGAGATAGTAATCAAATTAAAATGAGGTCATTGGAGGGGTCCTTATCCGATACGACCAGAGTCCTTATCAAAAGGGGACATTCCAGGCCACTGCTTTGCTACCTCTGGACTGGTCATGTAGCTCTTTGAGCTATGGCTGCCATGTTTCCCCGGGCTTTGGCCCCCTCCCCTACCACGGGGAGGTGAATTTCCTCTCCCTCTCTAATTTGCTTTCTAAATAAACTATATTTTCTGATCTAAAAAAAGGAGGGGAGGAACATCCTGGGCACAGGCGCACACAGGGAGAAGCCACGTGAAGGCTGGACTTACACTGCTACAAACCAAGAAGCTAGCAAAAGCTGGGAGAGAGGCCACGGAGGGATCCTTCTGTAGCACCTTTAGAGGGAATGTGGCTCTGTGCACACCTTCATCTCAGACTTCTGGCCTCCAGAACTGTGAAACGGTACATTCCTGTTATTCTAAGTCCTTTGCTTGTGGCACCTTGTGATGGCAGCCTTAGGAATTTAATGCAGAGTTCTGAGCACTTCCCACATAATTGCTCATTTAACCTTGACCACAATCCCCAAGATAAATGCTGTTATTATTATTATTATCATTTTATAAATGATCGCCTGAGACACAGAGATTGAACTATTTGCTCGCAGTTACTTGAGCAAATAGAATCACAGTCTGGTCCATCCCCGATACCTGCCTCTGGTTGTCACCTTAGTTCTCCCCTTTCCACTTGTCCCCTTCCTCTCAGTCTCCTTTATGGGGCCTTCTTTGTTGTTTCATCTCTTTAATTTATTTTGAATTGAGGATCTTACTCTGTCACCCAGGCTGGAGTGTGATCAAGTCACACCCCGACCTTGACCTCCTGGGCTCAAGTGATGCTTCTGCCTCAGCCTGGGACTACAGGCATGCACCACCACACCCAGCTAATTTTTTTTTTTTTTTTTGGAGAGGAGGTATGTTGCCCAGGCTGGTCTCAAACTCCTGGGCTCAAGCAATCTTCCTGCCTTGACCTCCCAGAGTGCCGGGCTTATAGGCATGAGCCATCGTGCCCAGCCCGCCTCAGCTCTTAAATGACTGCCTTCCCCAGTGTCCTTGCCCTCAGTTCTTTCCTCAGTAGCCAACCCTGCTCCTGACCCCCACCAGCAGCCTCAGCCACCCCCACCTATGTTGATAACTTGTCGCCTCCCTCCTCCAAGGTGTGATTCCCCTCACACAGGCCCTGAAGTCTCAGCTTCTCCAGAACAGAATCATAAAGGCTGCTCTTTGATACTGGATTTTCCGAGCCAATGGCGTCACCAGCTCAAAACCTCGCAGCCATCCCTAAGTCTTCCCTCCCTCTTTGCCCCATGTTCCCACCACTAACCCCTGCTGATTCTACAGCTAAAGCCCTGTCTTTCCAGTCAGGACCAGCTGCGTAATTTGCAAGGCCCAGTGCTAATTGAAAAAAGTGGGCCCCGTGAGAAAGAACGAAATCGTGTCTTTTGCGGCAACACGGATGGAACTGGAGACCATTATACCTAATGAAACATCTCAGACTCAGAAAGACAAATACCGCACGCTCTCACTTATATGTGAGAGCTTAATCCTTTGTACACGTGGGTATGTAGCGCGGGATGACAGACAGAGGAGACTGGAGAGGGGTGGGGTGGGAGGGGGTGAATGATGAGAGATTTTAAAGGGTACCATGCACATTATTTGGGTGATGGATACCTTAAAAGCTCTGACTTTGCCACTACACAATCAATGCATTAAAAAAGTTATTTCTGTACTCCATATATTTATACAAAAAAGATAGGCCCCCTTGTTCAAAAATGAGAAGAAAACTGTTGTTGAAGGTGCTAAAATATAAAGCATTTTTTAAATGCTGCGGCCCCTCTCTCTCTTAAACTTAATGTGATGTTTTTAAAATTTGGTATTTCATGTCCTTCTAAGTAAAGAAGCATCAACATTTTAGATTATTAACATGGTCTGGGCATGGTGGCTCACGCCTAAAATCCCAGCACTTTGGGAAGTTGAGGCAGGAGGACTGCTTGAGTCCAGGAGTTCAAAACCAGCCTGGGCAACATAGTGAGTCTTCATCTCTACCAATTTTTTTTTTTTTAGTTTAGCCAGATGTGGTGGTACACACCTGCAGTTCCAGCTACTTGGGAGACTGAGGCAGGAAGGTTTCTTGACTCCAGGAGTTTGAGGCTACAGTAAGGTGTGATCCTGCCGCTGCACTCCAGCCTGGGAAACAGAGTGAGACTCTAACTAAAAATAATTTTTAAAACAGATATTTTAAAACAATTATTGATTTTTTTCTGCTCTTCTTCATATTGTGCACTGTTAGATTTAAATGCAAATGTAAGAGCATTTAACTCTGATGTGGAATCACAGAAATGACATACTTCGTAGTGTGCTTATGTAGATTGTTTTTTTTATCATGAGAACGGCCAGAATGTTGCAAGAGATTAATTCAGCTGTTTTTATTTCACTTTTTCATACCTGCACATTCTACTACCGGTGTCTACCATTGACTTACTGATGTGTAAGAAAGGATGAAAGGGAAACAAATGAGTTCCACTATCATATGTCATCATATGTCAACTGCCCCACGGAAACAGTTGGCTACTACAGGAAGTCACACACGTAAGAGAGACTAGGATAGGACTGCTTGGTTGTTCCTGTTTTATTTTTTTTATTTTAATTTTTTATTTTTATATAGAGACGATGTCTTGCTATGTTGCCCAGGCTGGTCTCAAACTCCTGGATTCAAGCAATCCTTCCACCTTGGCCTCCCAAAGTATTGGGATTATAGGTGTGAGCCACCACGCCCAGCCTGTGTTCCTGTTTCCTAGAATGCCATTGCCTTCTTTTTGCATTTAAAGCAGATTCTAGCCTGTCTCGGTGGCTCAGCCTGTAATCCCACGCCTTGGGAGGCTGAGGTGAGTGAATTGCCTGAGCCCGCAGGTTCGAGACCCGCCTGGGCAACTTGGTGAGACCTCATCTCTACAATAAATCAAAAAATTAGCCGGGCGTGGTAGCGCACGCCTGTAGTTCCAGCTACTTGGAAG
>CAUYQG010168522.1:0-50066 GCA_963574415.1 Tarsius wallacei | reverse complement strand
GGTCGAGGCTGCGGTGGCCGGGAGCGGCCACTGCACTCCAGTCTGGGCAACAGAGTGAGACTCCAACTCAAAAAAAAAAAAAAAAAAAGATTGGACAAAAGGCTCAAATGTCTACATCCCATCTAGTTCCATGTATGTGGCATTCTGGAAAAGGCAAAACTTTCGCGACAGAACACAGATCAGTGGTTACCAGGGGCAGAGGGTGTAGACTGCAAAGGCTTTAAGAACACTGTTGCAGGAACAGAACAACAATGGTCCTGTATCTTGATTATTGTGGTATTTATATAACAATACACATTTGCAAAATTTATAGAAAAAAATACCTAAAAAAGATGACTTTTATTGTACGTAAATTATGCCTCATTAAACCTGACTTTATATATATATATTATTTTATTTTATTTTAAAGATGTGGGGTACAATTCAGGATTAGGTATACAAGTGGACATGATACAGGTAAAGTTGGGGCCTCCCTTTGGTCCCCACTTGGCCTGGTGTAAGATCGGGTGCCCTTGTTGATGTTGATCCCCCTCCCACCCCGCCCCAGCAGTATCCCGCGACTGCCAATGACTTTCTTATAGTATGATGGTAAATGTTCAGGGTCCGCTTATGAGTGAGAACATGTGGCGCTCTGTTCTTTGTTTCTGTGACAGATCACTGAGTGTGATAGACTCTAAATCTATCCAGGTTGCTGTGAAGTCCATATGCTTGTCCATCTTTGTGGCTGTATAATATTCCATTTTTTTATCCAGTCCAGTTTTGATAAGGAGGATGATTGGCTCCCTGTTTTTGCTGTTGTGAATAGTGGTGCAATAAACATGCGTGTGCAGGTATCTTTTTTTATAGAATGATTTGAGTTCCACTGAGTATATTTCCAGAAGGGAGATTCCAGGGTCATATGAAAGGTAAATTTCCAGTTCTTTTAGGAATTGCCTCACTGTTTTCCACAGAGGTTGCATTCCCACCAGCAGTGTAGAAACATTCCCTTTTCCTGGCATCCTTGCCAGCATCTGTTGTTTGTTTTATTAATGAGGGCCATTCCTACTGGGGTTAGGTGGTATCTCAGTGTGGTTTTGATTTGCATTTTTCCAATGATGAGTGAGGCTGAGCACTTTTCCATGTGTCTGTCGGTGCCCATATATCTTCCTTTGAGAAGTGACTATTCATGTCTTTGTCCGCTTTAAAAAAATTTTTTTTTAATTTTTAATTTTAAAGATGTGGGATACAATTCAGGGTTAGGTATACAAATGTTCATTATTCAAGTACCCTTGTTGATGAGGTGTGCCCCCTCAACCTCCAGCAGATTCCCACTACGGCCCATCCTTTTCTTATAGTATTATGATAATTGTTCAAGGTCTGCTTATGAGTGAGAACATGTGATAGATCACTCAGTATTATAGACTCTAAGTCTATCCAGGTTGCTGTGAAGTTCATGATTTTGTCCTTATTTATGGCTGAGAAATATTCCATCATGTACATGTACCACTTTTTTTAATCCAGTTCTCTTTTGATGGGCAGCATAGTTGGTTCCATGTTTTTGCTATTGTGAGCAATGCTGCAATAAGCATACATGTGCAGGTATCTTTTTCATAGAGTGAATTGAGTTCCTCTAGGTATATTCCCAGTAGGGGGATTGGAAGGTCGTATGGAAAGTCGATTTTTAGATCTTTTAGGAATCGCCAAACTGTTTTCCAGAGAGGCTGTACTAGTTTACATTCCCACCAACAGTGTAGAAGTGTTCCCTTTTCGCCACATCCTCTCCAGCATCTGTTATTTTTTGAGTTATTGTTGATGGCCATCGTGACTGGAGTTAGGTGGTATCTCAGTGCAGTTTTAATTTGCATTTCTTTGATGACTAATGAGGCTGAGCATTTTTCATGTATCTGTTGGCGGCTCGTGTGTCTTCTTTTGAGAAGTGTCTAATCATATCTTTTGCCCACTTTGTAATGGGGCTGTTTTTTTGGGGGGGGGTTGTTTTTTCTTTTTGGCACATTTGAGTTCCTTGTAGACCCTAGACGTTAGGCCTTTGTCAGACATACAGTTGGCAAATATTTTTTCCCAGCCTGTGGGCTGTCTTCCTGCTCTCTTGATGATTTCTTTGACTTTGCAGAAGTTTGTCAGTTTGATGAGGTCCCACTTGTCAATCTTATCTCTTATGCATGTTTCGTCCACTTTTTAATGGGTTTTTTTTTTTTTTTTCCTTTTGGCACATTTGAGTTCATTGTAAAACCTGGATGTTAGACCTTTGTCAGATATTCAGTTGGCAAATATTTTTTCCCAGTCTATGGGCTGTCTCCCTGCAATCTTGATGGTTTCTTTTGCTTTTCAGAAGCTTTTTAGTTTTATGAGGCACTTGTCTGTCTTATCTCTTATGGTATGAACACCTGGGGTTTTGATCAGAAATTGGTTGCCTACTCTGATTACTGTAAGGGTATTTCCTCTGTTTTCTAAGATTCTTATAGTTTGAGGTTTTACGTTTAGGTCTTTAATTCATTTAGAGTTGAGTTTTGTGTATGGTGATAGGTAGGGGTCCTGTTTTAATCTTTTGCATGTGGTCAGTCAGCACCATTTACTGAATAGGTTCTCCTCTCCCCAGTGATGGTTGGTGGAGGCTTTATCAAAGATGAATTGGTTGAGAAATTGAGACTTTGCTTCTAGAATCTCTATCCTGTTCCATTGGTCCATATGCCTGTTCTTGTACCAATACCAAGCTGTTTTGATTATTGTAGCCTTGTGGTACAGTTTAAAGTCTAGAAGTGTGATGCCTCCCACTTTGTTTCTTTTGCTAAGGATTGTTTTGGCTATTTGTGGTCGTTTATGCTTCCATATGAATTTCTGTATTGTCAGTTCCAGGCCTGAGAAGAACGGTAAGGCCTGACTTTTTAAAGTGGGCAAAAGATTTCAAAAGATACTGCACAAAGGAAGATGTACCGATGGCTAATAAGCTTGTGAAAAAGAAAAAATCTCAACATCAGGTATGCATCAGGGAGATATAAATTAAAGCCACAATGTGATTCTACTTATATACTCACCAGAGTGGTTAAAATCTAAAAGACTGAATGTTTACAGTGATGTGTATCCACTGAAACTCCCAAACAGTGTTAGTGAGAATGGAAGGTGGCGCAACCACTTTGGAAAACAATTTGGCATTTCTTACCCCCAAAAATAGACCTGCCATATACCCTGGAAGTTCCATCCCTAGATAGCTACCCAAGAGAGATGGAAACATGACCACAAGAAGGCTTGCACAAGAATGTTCACAGCTGCCTTCTTCATTCGAGCCCAAAACTGGAAGGAGCCCAGACGTCCATCAAGAGGGGGAACGGAGAGCCAATCGTGCTCTGGTCCTGCCGCAGGACGCCATCTGGCAACACACACACCAAAAGCGACTGGTCCCTGCAGCAAAGCAGATGAACCCCCACAGCATGGCACGGAGAGACATAAAGGAGCCTTGAGAAAAGAATGACATTCTAGAACAAGCAAAACGTATCCACAGAGGAAAAAGGCAGAGCAACACTTGTCCCTGGGGGGCTGCAGGGATGGACTGGGGCATCTTGTGGAATGGTAATAACATTCCAGCTCTCGATAGGGGTTTGGAATGCACAGTTGCCGGCATTGCTAAACGTCCCCACACTTGAGACTTGTGCATCCTGTTGTGTGTAACTTTTGCCTAAAAACATAAACAAGTGACACGCACACTGAAACAAGTGAGTGTGATGTGTGCTTCCGTCTGCAACTTTCTTTGAAAGGTACTCCCAAAAGTATGGATTAATGAATGGACAGATGGACGCTTACATAATCAAGCAAACCAAGTAAAACACCAATTGTAGAGTCCAGGCAGTGAAGAGAGAGATTACCTAAAATTCTTTTAATTTTTCTACGTGCTTGAAGATTGTCATAGTCAAACGTTGAGGAGAAAAGCATAAGAGAGCCAGAGAGGGACTTCCTGGCAGAGGGAGTCATGGAAACAGAGGCTTGGTGGCTGCAGGTTGCCAGACACAGTTAGCTCAGTGAGATAGGTATAATACCGCCATGAATTGTGATGTGCATGGAGTCTGTGCCAAGCATTGTGCTAAACATTGAGGACACAGTAAGGGAACAGGACAGGTTTGGCACAGCTGGGAAAGGGGGCAATGAAGCAGGCGATGACACCAAACATGGTAAGTGCAGGAGGCCCCTGGGGTGCTTTGTGCAGGAGCCAGGGAGGACCCCCCCCCACTCCCGGAGCATGCAAGGCAGAGGATGGGATTGAGGCAGATGGGAGTGAAGATGTGCTAAGTTACAAGTGGAGAACTCTGTTTCTTAGAATTTTACAAAATAACAAAACAAGGTTTTGTATGCAAATCCCTGGGGGGGGGGAATTGGGGGAGGAGAGAGAGAGACTCAGAGACATGCCCTAGATTTTTAGACAACAGCAAGAGAGGAGGCTGGAGGGTAGACAGGAGGCAGGTTACAGAGGGCCTTAAAAACCATGCAAAGAAGTTGAACACTTAAAACGAGCAACTGGAAAACAGCTGGACCGTTTTGAGCCGAATCGTCACAAGATAGCAGCATGGCATCAGCGGCGCCGTGTTTTGGTGTGGAGAACGAACTCGGGCAGGGAGAATCAAGAGGCCGGTGGACCCGGGAAAGATGCTGTTGCCCAGACATCAGCAATAGCATCCGGGAAGCATTTTGGGGTCCAGTGGGAGGTAGAATCGGTGACCGACAAGATCCAAGGAGAAAAAGAAATAACTTCTATTGTAAAAGGACAAGAAATTATGAAACGAAAACATAACAGCTCCTGCAACTCAGCAACAAAAAGGAAAAGCGACCTAATTTCAAAGTGGGCAAAGGACTTGAACACACGTGCCTCCCAATACCTGCAGACATGGAAGGACATTCCAGGTCCTTAGTCATTAGGGAAATGCAAACTGTCCGAGTATGCCAGCAATCACATCACATGGTACCACAAGTGGAGGAAGGAGGGCCTAAGTAATAGAAATGCATTTGCTCGAAGTTCTGGAAGCTGGGTGTCTGAGCTCAGGCTGCCAGCATGGTTAGGTTCCTGGCCTGTAGGGGCCACCTTCTCTTGGTGTTTACACACCCTTCTTGCATGCCCTTCCTGCATGGAGACTAACCAAACTCTCTGGTTTCTCTTCTCTTAAGGACACTAATCCTAACAGATTAGGGTTCCACCCTTATGGCCTCATTTGACTTTCATTACTTCCTTGGAGGCCTCATCTTCAAATACAACCACACCGAGGTTTAGCGCTTCAACATATGAATTGGGGGGTACACAAACAGCCAGTCTGTAAATTCAATAAAAACTATGACAAGATACCAATTCACATCTACTAGGACAGCTGTCATTCTTCTGATGGAAAATAACAGGTGTTGGCAAGGATGTGGAGAAACTGGAACCTCAAGCATTTTTTATGGGAATATAAAGTGGGGTAACCACTAAGGAAAACTGTTTATGGATCTTCAAAAAGCTAGACATAGAATTACCCCATGACCCAGCAATTCTACCCCTAGGTATATACCGGAAAGAATTAAAAGCAGGGCCTGGAACCGATGTTTGCACACTACGATTCACTGCAGTATTATTGACAATGACCAAAAGACAGACGTGACTCAAGTGTCCATCCACAGATGAGTGGACAAGCGAGGTGTGGTCTACACAAAGGAAAGAAAGTTACCCGACCATGCAAAGGAAGCTCTGACACATGCAATGATATGGAAATATGATGCCAAGTGACATAAGTCAGACACAAAAGAGCAAATATTATATGACTCCATGTTTATGAAAATGCCCAGAACAGGCAAATTCATACAGACAGAACATAGATGACAGGTTTCCCAGGTCTGGAGAGAAAGGAAGATGAGGAATTACTGTTAATAAGTATGTTAATGCTAAGTACTGTTAATAAGTGAAAAAGTATGGAATTTCTGTCTGGGGTGGTGAGAAAGTTGTGGAAATAGATGATGGTGATTATCATATAACATTGTAAATGTAATGAATGCCCCTGAATTGGACACTTAAAATAGTCACAATGGAAATGTTTATGTTATGTATATTTTAACCACAATGCCTAAAAATTGAGTATATATTATACCAAAATCCATTGAGTTATACGCTTTAAATGAGTGGATTATATAGCCTGTGAATTATGTCTCAGTAAAGCTGTTTAAAAATAGATTATGAAGCAAAAACATCAAAAATCAGTGATGGAGAAGAAAAGACAGTCACTGAAATTAACCCAGTACTTTGTGGGGGTCCTGGACGTCCAGCATCAACTAAAGAATTCGTGAACTGGAAAGTTGCAGTACGAAATTCATTCAACATAAAACAACAAAGGAAAAGAACTTTAATGTGAAAAGCGAGGTGTGCCAGACACAGATAATAATTAATGGTGAAGAGAAAAATATTCAAAGAGATAACAGTTCACAATGTTCCCCTAACGGAAGAAAGAGATTGACCTTCAGATTAAGTGCCAAGCAGGATAAGTAAAAACAAAGTTACTCACTATATATATTGTAGTGAAGCTATAAAACATTAAGGATAAAGAGAAAATCATAAATGCTATCAGAAAACACAAACTGAAAAGAAAACAGCAATTAGACTGAGAGCAGACTTCTCATTAGCAACAACAGATACCAGAGGGATGGAGTAAAGAAATAAGTCCAGATGTATCAATAACAGGTGAGACAAATAGGAGGGAAACATTGTGTCGACTGGCTCCAAAGCACACAAATCCATACCACATATCATTTATAACCTATAGGTATATGATAGATAGGTTGTATGAGTACGTATGTAATATATGAGAAGATACCAAAACACAAAATTTATTTATCGAAAGTTGTGTATTTATTCTTACACGTTTAAGCTTCAGTTACCGTTAAAGTCCTCTCCATTTGATGCAATATACCTAATCAAGATGTTTTGTAACTCGTCCATGTTGATGCCTTTTAGTGCTTCTGCCATTTTTTGTTTCACCTCTTCCTCATTGGCAAAACATTTCCCTTTGAGGTCTTTTTCATCTGGGGAAACAAAAAAGAGCTGCTCGAGAGGACATCGGGTGACCAGGGAGGGTGGGGCATGGGTATCATGCCATCTGGGGTCAAAAACTTCTGAACACTCAATGTGGCGTGGGCAGGTGTGCTGGTAAGTCACCCATCATGAAATGGCAAATGCACTGAGAGAATCTCAAAAGAAAAAATTCACTGAAGCCGAACACATCCTCTCACAACAATGCTAGTTGGTCCACTGAAGCCGATGGGTTCCTAAAACACTCACCTAGTAGGGGAAGCCTGTCCTACAAGGGGCCGCCCTCCAAAAGATAACCCTGGGGGTTTTTGGGTCCCCCTCATATATGTACATATTAACAATATGAAACCATGGGCTTAAAGAATTCATGCCCAATTCAGTGTTTGCTTCTGGGGAGGAAGGGGGGTGTGGTAGGGTAAGGATGGAACAAATAATACCAAAAACTAACAAATATTAACACATCTTCATTCTGTGGTGGGCACATCGTTTTATTCATTCTCCCTGTCTGCCTCTCTCTCTCCCTCTTCTCTTCCTCCTCCCTCCCTCCCTGTTTCTCTCTCTGTCTCTCTGTCTCTCTGTCTCTCTCTCTATCCTTCTCTCTCTCTCTCTCTCTCTCTCATTGAGGTCTCACTCTGCCACCCAGGCTGGAGTGCTGTGGCACAATCACAGCTCACCACAACCTCACAACCTTGACCTCCTGGGCTCCGGTGATCTTCCTGCCTCAACCTTCTGAGTAGCCAGGACCACAGACTTGTGCCACCAGACGTGGCAATTTTTTTTATTTTTTGTAGAGACAAGTTCTAGATGTATTATCCAGGCTGATCTCAAACTCCTAGGCTCAAGCAATCCTCCTGCTTCAGCACCCCCAAAGTGCTGGGATTACAGGCATAAGTCACCGCTCCTGGTCTCTCTTATTTAAAAAAATGGAAAAAGAAATGACAGACTTAAGCGGGTTGTTCACTAGTGGGTGAGAAGGAGCCAGTAGAGGGACAAGAGGAAGGGGCAGCGCAGAAAGGGAGAAGGAAGTTGTAGGGAATTAATTCACGAGGTCCTGAAAAGCAAGAGGATGAGTCCACACCTCAAAGAGTCGGACACACCGTCCACCACAGGAGAGTGGGCGCAGACACCCAGGGACATGCAGAGCTGCTGGTCAGTGGCATGGTCCTGCAGGCTCCACCATGGGCTGGGCAGCAGAGTTTGGCTTTAACCTGACCTTGTGCTGTTGGCAAGACAGAAGATGAAGCCCCACCCACGTGCTCCCAATGGATGCTCTGTCTTTGGAGAGGTCCTGGGCGCCTTTGCACAGCCTAGATTCCACAGACTCACAGCGTCAGATCAAGAAGGAACAATTTACCCTCACTTTGTGTATGGGAAGCCAGAAGTTCAGGGAGGAAAGGGAATTGCTCCAGACGACACTGCTGGCCAGGGGCCAAGCCAGGACTGTGGAGAACTGAACGGCCACGATGTCCCAGAACTCCCACTGGAGGTCATATTCTGAGTCTTGTTTTATAAACATGTGATAACGCCGGCCCTGCCTCTCCTGAGGACTGATGACACAATGGAATAAGGCAATTCGGAGCAGGAGCACACTTAGGAACTGTAAACCCCTGTAACACAGCCCATCAGAGTACCAGGGTGCTTGGTATCGTCTTTGAGAAGAAATATGTTCTCCCTTGTGGCCACCCAGCATCTCCACCCCTGTGAGGAATTGTCCAGACTTTGGCTCTTTTCCCCTATATCTGGCTCCTTCCTGCCCCTCCCTCCAGGAGTAGCCCCTGGCCAAGGCTTCTCTCTGCAGGATATGCATCGTCCCAGAAGTGAGTCGCGGGGTGCAGGTGATTGAGCAGAGTTGGGAACATTGTGGGTGTCACCCTTACTCACTGTGACTGTAACACAGTTGAACAATTGACTTGCTTGATTATAAAACAGTTTGCTGTTTTGCGGGGTGGATTCTGTCTTCACCGACCAACTGCCATCGGTTCCTCTTGTAAGTTCTAATAAACCAGTGACTTTCCCCACTGGGTCTCTGGGTGATGTCTTTGGAATAGATAAAGAACCTTTCACACAAGCCCTCTCAGATTTGGAGTGACCACGTGACAACCTCCTCCGGTGTCAAGTGGATCCTTCGCTCGTGGGTAGAGCTGCCTCCCGCCACAGAGGCTGGGACACCACATGCTTGTCAGTCTTGCTTACAGCTTGAGACAGACCAGGGACCTGGATGCACAGGTCTTAGACCGTGGGTCAGGGGCAAGGAGTCAAAGAAGCAGGGAAGGAGAGAACACTTTCCTCCATGGTGTCCCCCAGAGTCTGGGCCAGCAGAGTAAGGAGTTGAGGGGAGCATTCAAGGCTCCCAACGGCCAACTCCTCCCCAGACTTGTTCCCTGGCATGTTGGGTGGCAGGACTCCAGCTGGGACCCCTCACCTTCCTCTCAGCTGGTTCTCCAACCTTCCCAGAAATTTTTAAAAATTTATCGTCCAGAAATTTTTAAATTTTGAATAAATTCCTCCTCTGTTTAAATAGCCAGGCTAGTTTATTCTCCTTACCACGATGTGGGGAATGGCTTACACGAATAGCTTCCACTACAAAGGTTAGACTGAAATTGTCTTCTGACACTTCATGCGGTCATCTTCAGGGTTCTGAAACTTTTCACTTTGTGCAATGCCTCACTCCCTGTTAGCACTGGATCAATTCATCCAATCTATCCTTTGCCAGAGGAAGACCGAAGGAACAGTCGCTAAGCAGGGGCTTTCTCAGTAGCTCAAACAGTAGAGAGTCAAGTGAAGACAAGAAGGCCAGCTTCCTTTCACACATCCTTTTAATCTTCTCCTTGGAGGCTCCTGCCTCTCACGTAGAAGAGTCAGCCCCTGCCTCGGACTGTGACAGCCATGCTTCAAGCCCAAGTCCAGGAGGAGGTAGGAGAGAATTGGAATTACATCTGTCACGTGTTTGGTGGAGCAGATATCCCGTGAGGGTATCTGGCCCACACCCATGGTTATCCAAGGTGCATGCCATTTCTTCTAGGACTCCTAGATGGGTTTCTGCTTAGGCAGGGACTGCAGAGAATAATCACTAAGCAGTGCCAGATGAGTGCTGAAGAATCACCAGTTCCCTTGTAGCCTATCACTGGGAGGCAGGAGCTGGCTATGATCTCACCCTTTGAATGAGCCAGTGACTCACAGGGGATATGGTCCAGGTTCCCCGGGGGATGCCTGAAGAAGTGGATAGTATCAAACCCCATGTACACTGTGCTTTTTCTAGCTGATAACCAAGATGGCTGCTAAGTGACTAACAGATGGGAAACTCATAAAGCATACACTAGACAAAGGGGTTACTACATTCAGGGCAGGACAGAGTGTGACAGCACAAGATTTCAGCATGCTACTCAGAGCAACACACAATGTAAAACTTACATTGTTTATTTCTAGAATTTTCCATTTAACATTTTCGGGCTGCGGTTGACGGCCTTCTTTTTGAACCTCCCAATGACGTCAACCTCATGAGTGAATGCGTGTTCTTGTAAAAGAGGTTGAAGGGTACACCCCAGTGCCTTCTGCCCTTCTGCCTTCCACCAGGTGAGAACACAGCATTCACCTTCTGCCATGTGTGGATGCAGCAACAAGGCTCTGTCTGGGGAGCAGAGAGCAGCCCTCACCAGACACTGAATTTGTTGGTGCCTTGATCTTGAACTTACCTCCAGAACTGTGAGAAATAAATTTCCATTGCTCATAAATTACCTAGCATAAGATATTTTGTTACAACAGCACAGATAAACTAAGACATAAGTTAGTACCAGAATTGGGGTGCTGATATAACAAATACCTAAAAATGTGGAGGCAGCTTTGGAACTGGGTAATGGGCAAAGTCTGTAAAAGTTTGGAGGACCAGGCTACAAAAAGCTTGCATTGCCATGGAGAAACTATGAATAACAATTCTTGTAAGGGCCCAAAATAACAGAAAGCTGTAGAGAAAGCCTCACTCTTCTGAGAGATTACTCAAGTGGTTGAGATCAGAATGTTGGTAGAAATATGGATGGTAAAGGTCATTCTGATTTGGTCTTGGACAGAAATGAGGGATGTGTTATTGGAAACTGGAGGATAAGCCATCCTTGGTAGAAAATGGCAGGGAACTGGGATGAACTGTGGTCATGTCCTAGTCCTTTGTGGAAGGCAGACTGTCATGTGTTAGTTCCCTATGTCTGCCTTAATGATGAAATACAAACTGGGCAACTTAAATTGACAGATATGTATCTTTTACAGTGTGGAGGTCAGAAGTCCAAAGTGATGGTGTCAGTATGTTTGTTTTTTCCTGGAAACTCTGAGACAGAATCTGTTCCATGCCTCTCTCCTAGCTTCTGGCAATTGCCAGCAACCTTTGGCATTCCTTGACTCGTAGATACATCACTTCAGCCTCTGCCTCCATCACCACGTGCTGTTCTTCCTGTGTGCATCTGTAGCTCTGTGTCCAAATTTCCCTCTTCTTTCAAAGACAGCAGTCATTGGATTGGGGCCACCCTAATTCGGTACGACCTTATCTTAACCTGAGGGTATATGCAAAGACCCTATTTACAAAAAATGACCACACCCACAGGTACCAGAAATTAAGACTTAAACATGTTTTTTAGATGCAATTCAACCCACAACAAATATTATCTCCTAAACCTCACAGAAACCTCATGAAGTCCATGTAGTGAACACCTTTTTTTTTTTGAGTTGGAGTCTCACTCTCTTGCCCAGACTGGAGTGCAGTGGCCGCTCCCGGCCACCGCAGCCTCGACCTGCTGGGCTCCAGCGATCCTTCCGCCTCAGCCTTCCAAGAAGTGGGAATTACAGGCGCGCGCTACAACGCCCGGCTAATTTTTTTGATTTATTGTAAAGATGAGGTTTCACCAAGTTGCCCAGGCGGGTCTCAAACCCGTGGGCTCAGGCAATCCACTAACCTCAGCCTCCCAAGGCACGGGATTACAGGCTGAGCCACCGAGCCCGGCTTGTGAACATCTTTGAGATCACCGACTCAGCACATAATCTCACCCCATAACCCATTTGGTCATCTGGCTCCCTTGTGTTTTTTTGTTGCCTATTTACCTGTTGCCTTTTGTCATTAGCCCATGTCCAAAGACCTACCTCTTGTCTTTTATGATTTTGAGTCTGTGTGTGAGCACGTGACCCACACCGAATATCTTACTGTAATTTTTGAATTTGAGACCTGAAAAAGAATCCAGGCTACCTGCAGCAGCTAGAGTGGTAAATTGTAGCAGTATTTTCCACTCTGATATAAGTTACCTCTTCTGAGATAGATGAAAGTGAACAGCCAGGGGCAAGCTGGAAGAGACAGAGAACCTCGTGGCTTCTAGTCCCTGGTTTTAGTTGACCTGAAGCTTCTTCACTACAGTTTGACTGCTCAATCTTTCCTTTGATTCCAAGGATCAATAAATCTTCCTCTTTGCTAAAGCTGCCCAAAGTTGAGTTCTTGCTACCAATAAAATACTTCTAATAAAGATTAAGTACTTGGGGCTCAGAGAGAGTCGAGATTACACAGCCGTGCCCAATGCTAGTTCCAAAACACACATCCTTTCTGTATTTACACTACCATGGATTTAATTGGCCTGGGGAAGACTTAGGGCATAACACAATGGGAAGTGGAAGTCACAAACTCTTAGCCCCCTGAGGACAGGAACAGATCCTGACATATTTGTCTTTTTGCCCCCGGGTCTTGCATAGGCCGACACACAGGAACCACTTGACAAATGTGTGTAGGAAAGAAAAAAAATGGAGACCACTGCCCAGGAAGCCATAGACTCTCTGACATTGGAAGTATTTGAACAAGGACAGGTCACCAGGTAAGAGAGATGCTGTAGGAGTAACTTCTGCACAAGCGAATAGACAGAGGACATCCAAGTCTCCTCCCTCCTGAGAAGGCATGGTTATAAGAAAACCATCATCTTACCTTTCTTTCTTCTGCCTGGGGCATCTAACATGTCCTTAAAGAGTTCACCTGGGTGCTTGGCTCTAAGATGTAAGGACATACAAGGAAATACAACCTCTCACGTTCCAGACCAGGCTGTCTCTGTCCTCCAGCCTCCCTCCAAGCTCAAGTCAACCACGGGCTCCCGGAGAATGTCATCTGAACTGGAAGCCTGACTTCAACCCACACAGTATTCTGTGGGCTCATTAGAGCTTTACTTCTCAGACACTAAAAGTCACCTGGAGGGCTTGTTACGATGGGCATTCTGAATCAGGAGGTTTGGGACAGAGCCTGAGATTTTGTCTTTCCCACAAGCTCCCGGGGGTGGCAGCTGCTAGGCTGCTGCTGCTGATGGCGATGGTGATGATGGTGATGGTTGGCCACTGGCTATGTGTCTAGTAGCATGGCCTTAGCAGATCTGCAAAGATGGACACACTGGAGTCTGTGAGAGAGTCACCAATTTACTTACTTAAAGGTGGAGGTAGATAGAGCAAAGGGGACTCTCGGGTGTTGCCTAAGGTCAATTATGTAACTACAGAGCAGATCTAGCACTGGAGTAGGGTCACAGGTGAGAGTCACATCCAGGAGGCAGCCAGTCAGAAGCACACAGGCAGTGGCAGAACTCCCAGATCTCAAGTGCCCCAGTCAGCAGCAGCCTACCATGCTGTCTCCCTCCTGGGTCTGCCAGGCCTCTCCCTTTGAGGCGAGTGTTACGTAGGTGCCCGTCTGGGCTAGACAAGGGCACGACTCTGCCAAGCCTCAAATGAAGAACCTTCCTGCTGTGCTGTGGTTGGAAGGAGGGGTGGGTCATGAGTGGAGGCCTGGGGGGCTGAATTACTCAGACAATGGTGGAGATACACGGAACGGGGAACTGTCATAGCTGGCACACGTGTTGCTTCACTCCCCCAATCCCCTGGCTCCATGTGAGAATTCCAGGCCTTTGGGTGTCAGTGGGGCATTCATCTCTGACCTGAGGATGATAACATTCTGTGCACATGAATTTTCAAGCCTCAAGGGCGTGACCTCTAAACTTGGCCCAGCCTGAAAGGACCAGGCAAGGGCAGGTTGCTCCACATACAGAAAGTCCCGCCTCCCTCCTCTTCTGATTGGCAGGAAAGGGCACAGGAACCAGGACTCTTACTATCATCAGCATGAATTTTACGCAGATGTATGTTAAAATCCTGACTCTGCCACTTACCAGGTGTGTGGCCCCTGCCAAGCAGCTTCTTCTCTCCGAATCTTAGGTTCTTCATCTATAGTATGAGAAAATAATAATAGTTATGGCTGTTGTGGAGAGAAGTACCTACTCCCTCAATACCACTGATGTCATCAGCATTTGTAGAATTTGTCAATTAATGCTGTTGTTAAAATAACAGTTTACAAGCCGGGCTCGGTGGCTCAGCCTGTAATCCCGCGCTTTGGGGTGAGTGGATTGCCTGAGCCCGCGGGTTTGAGACCCGCCTGGACAACTTGGCGAGACCTCATCTCTACAATAAATCAAAAATTAGTCAGGCATGGTAGCGCGCGCCTGTAGTTCCAGCTACTTGGAAGGCTGAGGCAGAAGGATCGCCGGAGCCCAGCAGGTCAAGGCAGCGGTGGCTGGGAGCAGCCACTGTACCCCAGTCTGGGAGACAGAGTGAGACTCCAACTCCAAAAAAAAAAAAAAGAAAAGAAAAGAAAACTCACTGTTTTCTATCTAATATGAGCTTATTTATACAAAGGTATCCTCACAAAATTTATTTTCAAACACACATTTAACTAGAAGGTTAAAAAAGCAGGTAGGGATGATATTATATCATCAATTTAAATGTGTATTATAGAAATAAGAACACAACATAAATTAAGTCTAATTTTAAAATACAACTAAGCTAGAACCCAAACTAACTCATCCAACTGTAAAATGTATGTGGTGTATGCAGGCATGTATACACCAATAAATAATATAATGGAGAAATGAAAGACCTACCTTAATAAAATGATGCAAAGACCTCAAATGAGGTCTCTTAGACCCTTAAAAAGTATAAGGGTACCATTTTAGGTAGCAATTTTTCACACCTGATCTCTTCTTCTCTAAAATGAAAATATGACTTCTTCCAAACCAAAAATCATTTTTTTAAGGATTGTCTACTTGTATAAATAGGTATTTCTCTTGGTTCACTAAAGCAGAAAATACATTACTTCTGTGTACTAAAGTATCAGATGCAAAAGTAAGTCTATAAAAGCAATTAGAACAAACCAACTCTAAAATGACCAAATCTTTATGTCTTCCCAACTTCTACATACAAAATCATGTGTAATGACTTTTATACCTTGTAATTCCTGAAAACGTGCCAATGTGAGTGACATTTTCAAACCAGGTACCCCATTCTCCACCTCATTCTCAATCTCTGGTTCTACTCAAACTACCTAAAATTCAATGGACTCACAAACAACCTGGACTGAGAAATCATGAACGGTACTTTTGGTAACAAACAGTTCATGAAGCTTGGCAATTTGTGAACCAATACACATAAAACAAAGAAACATCATTTATAATTGATACCTACGTTCTTTCCGGTGCTCAACTAAACCTACAGCCTGCTTTGCTGAGCATTTTGCAAACCAGTTGTCCCCAAGTAAAACAGTGACTTCGTTAGTATGGACAAGTTTTCCTGGCATGAAGGCAAAGGGGCCAAATGGTACCTATTGTGTAAAAAAGGAAAAAGGTAAAAAAAATTTTAAACACTACAAAAATACATTTTAAGAAACACTTAGCATTAAAAGATTTATAATAAATACCATTGAGCTCTTTGTTTTATCTATACAAAGGGAAAAATAAAATGCCAACTTCACAGAAATTTAACATTACATTAAAATTTCACTAGGAAAAACAGCAGAAAATTGCTTTAGGTTAATTAATGTTAAAACGGGAAAATAAATTCACATCATATTTATACATAGCTCTTACAGAAATTAGTATTGTCTCTGTTTATACTTTTCATTCACTTGTAAATCTAAATGAAAGTAACTAGTAGTGAAATACTGTCAATGAAAAATAATTCAAGAAAGAAAACAAAGTTATTTTTAATAAGCCATTTTTTGCAAACAGAAATTACTAAATTAATGGCTTTAATGGATCTACCTAGCTACATACACAAAATATTTGGGCTACTATAACAAGAACAAAATCTTCATGAGAAAACTATTCATGCAATAAAAGATTCTAATCTAGGGCTATGAATAGATCGCTATGTCGATATGAAGATCATTAAAACAAAAATTAGCAGCACCTTTTTATATAAAAATCAATGTCCTGAGGTTTAATTCTGTGAATTATAAAACCTTATGGCCTACTCCCGCTCTGGCTAACAAGAAATAACTAAGCGCCATATATCTGTCATAATTACAGTTTTTTAATATAGTAAATTTCCATATGAAATGTCAGATTTTGCACTAATATTTATGTTACCATGATGTGATTTTATATGTATCTGAAAAAAAGAAATGTAAATACCAATATTACTACAACTAGTGTATATTATAAAGTAAAACAAAACAAATCTTCCTTGCTAAACTAGTTACCTCACAGGCTTGGTAATTTGTGAACCAATGCACATATAGCAAAGAAACAGCATACTATTTCACACAGTTAATATGTTTACAAAAAACAACACATTACTTTAAAAGAAACACACCAAACATACCATGATATTATAAGACAACTTATCAGGCAAGGTACTGAGTCTTTCTCGAAGGGCATTATAGTCATTATCTACCTTCTTCCTGTTGACAAAAAACACCAAATACTAAATGAATATATAAATTAAGACTTTTTCCAGTAGGCTATGTATCATAAAACAAGCTAATCAAAATCTAATTTTAGCAATTTAAAGATTAAACTGTTTCTTAATTTCAAAACCCTATTTTTACAAAGTTTCACAATGGCATTTATGGAAGAATTAAGCCTCTCCAAGGGACTACAGCTTGTAGAAGTAGAACACTCACACTCCGTCCCTGTCAAGACTCCATGAAATGGGAAAGCTAGGGAGGTAATGAAGGAGGGGCTGATGTTTGGAGGTAAGCAGGGACTCAGAAGAAGGAAGAAGAGCTCTAATAAGGCTTTCATGTGAGTATACACCGGCTGTAAAGGTGAAATCATGAGCAAGAAATCTGATCAGATGTTTTAGTCCTTGTAAGAAGACTTTAGGCTTAAAAATGTGGTGTCATCAACTCTTCAGGTATTAACACAACGTGATTAAGGTGAGAGAGAATCAATTAGGAGGTAGAAAAAATTAGGCAGAGGTAATAGAAAACACACTCCAATCTGGCTTTCAAGTCTGTTTCATGTTATATCAAAACAGAGCTACCAAATAAACTAATCTCAAACAACCAAAAAGAGTAATTCTACAGGGCAGAGATGGTCATGTTTCCATATCCTGAGCCTATTCAGTTCTTACATCTGCTAGAAAGGAACAGCCCTTCCTTGTGAGCAATACCAGGTACCAGCCTATGCTGAGATGCCTGTCTTCAAACCTTCTCTCTGGGGAGGAGGGTTTCCAGGGGCCCCCTGCTAGGATGCAGGCTTCAGGCAAAACCAGAGCACTGAAAGTTCTGTAAGCAGAGGGGGCTGTCAATTTTTTTAAATAACAAAAACAAAAACTCACCAACTCAGCAAGTAATTCAAAAGAACATGTAGACACTGTCAAATTGAAATTAGGATAAACTGCAATGTAGATAATTGCTCTCTAGATAATAAAAATGACTGTGCTATAAACATTATAGAATCGGTTTCAGTTTACTCCTTAGTTCCCCAAAGCAACAGTGGCATAACTAATAAAAATTATCCCATCTAGTCTTAAGAACTCAAGGAATTTCACATGTTTTTACATATCCTAAAAATATTCCTGCAATAAATGTCACTTAATCAAAATGTTTATCTTACAGAAGAGAAAACAGAAGATAGAAAAAAATCACAAATTGGAGAGAAACCAGATCTCCTATATCAAGATGCGGTGAGCAACAAGTTTAACAAAGCTAGGTCTTTTGATCTGCATTTTTTCAAGGAAGTTTTCTCATTTTCTAGTGTGCAGTGCTTTTTGTAAATGTTTCCAAAGAGCCCTTTTTTGTAAATGAACATAAAGTGTCTTTCATTTCATTTGTTTAAATCCTAAATCATTGTTCTGGAAAATCTGTATATGGATAAAGTGGAAAAAACAAACAAACAAAATTTCATGTACAAGATTATATAACAGAAAAAGCATGGCTTCAAGTCAAACCAGAAGGTGAATCCCAGTTCTACCACTCAATTTACTATTTTTAGCATCTTCAATGGTGAAATTGGAATGATACCTCTCACAGGTTCAAGAGAATTAAATATATGTGGTTGACCACACTGACTGCATTAAACATGTACTATGTTGGTTCCACTACCCATTTTTTTCCATGAAGTATCAAGATACATGAATTCTAAAACTTTCAAGAAAGACTATTAGATACGATTCTACTATGTCAAATTCACCCAATTTGACACAAATAGCATGACTTACTGAAAGACAGTACAACTGAATGTAACCATTAAGGGGCTTTGAAGACAGGGCTAGTGTGAGCAATAAATAGAAAAATGTCTATAAAGGACTGATTTGAGGCAGGTGCAGTGGCTCACATTTGTAATCCCAGCACTTTGGAAGGTCAAGGAGTTCGAGACCAGCCTAGGCAATAGATCAAGACTCTGTCTCCACAAAAAAATCAAAAAGTTAGCCAGGTATGGTGGTGCACCCATATAGTCCCAGCTTCTCCAGAGGCTGAGGTGGGAGGATTGCCTGAGCTCAGGAGTTTGAGGCTGCATTGAGCTGTGATCATGTCACTGTACTTTAGCCTGCTGGGTGACAGGGAGGCTTTGACTAAAAAAAAAAAAAAAGGGGGTGGGGGTGTGAAATGCCTACCCACACAGAGTAAACAGTCATTAAATCTATGGAATACTAACAGTTTACTTATATGTTTTAGATAAGTAATTTTGCAAGTGCTCAAGGTCTGTACACATCAGCTTAGACATCTAAATATTTCTATGATTGTTAAGAATCTAGTATTAAGGTAAGCATTCAATATGTCTCATGTGGTAACTATGTTAGAGGAAAAAAGAACAGTAAGTTCAACCACAGGTAATACCAGAGATCAATATCAGCATTTCAAATCAAATATATTCGTTTTCAGATTATTAATAATTCTCTGCAGAACAAAAATGTAGACATACTGAAGAGCAGTTTAATATTAGAGTTGCTATTTATAAATTTTGAATTATTTTCTAAAAATGCAAAAGAAAGTGAAAGATCATTTAAAATGCCACCCATGTAGAAATCCTTTCTGAAGAGAGACCAGGAGGAGTCTCTGGAAGAAACTACAGCTTGAGGAACTCTCTCTCCAAAAGGCCATGCTAGCAGAAATGTACAGGACCAAGCACTTAGTCAAAGAGCAATCCCCAAACAGTCTCTATATTTGGGGCTTAAATAATCCCATTAAAGATCACAAAGGCTATGCCACAGAAAATACAATAGTTATTCTAAGAACTAATGGAAATGTTACAGAAGGAAAGTCAAGGGTTTTTATTAGTAACAAAATTTGAATAGATTTTTTCTATTTTAATAATTAAAAATGTATAATTAATTTTTAGACACTGGAGTCATATTAAAATATAGTCAAATGAGGAAACTGCTTAAAATAAGTTTTTTTCAAAATGGAAAACAAAACCCAAATATAGTTAGGATAAGCCCCTCAAGTCTATTTACTTACAATATTTAGACCTGGTTCCTTGGCTTCAACCATACTTGATTCTTACAGATTAGGTTCAACCTTCACTTCTTAATTTTAGAATTTTATCCACTGAATAAGATTCAATTTGCATGAGACATTCTCATGCAATAGTCCTTATAGAAAACAAAAACTAAAGCATAGGTATAAGGCATGTAAACTTACAACCTTCTTTTGAATCTTGCTAATCATGTGCTATACGCCTTCTGAGAAGTGCCTTTTGTTAAAAAAAAAAAAAAAAAAAAGCAGTGAAGGACATAATGTAACTGTAAATTAGCCTTAGCCTTACAGAATCAAGATCAGGACAGATCCCATGGGAAACACATTATTTTTCATAAAATTGTAAAAACTGACAGAAATCGAGTTAAATGAGGTATATACTCAAGTATTTAGGGGTGAATTATACTGATACCCACAACTACTTTGAAATTCATCAGGAAAAAAATGGATTAATGGACTAAGGTATGCACAGATATGTGATCACGACTCACTCTTCTTTAGGTTTGAAAACTGTCATAATAGAATATTTTAAAAGGGATGGGGAATATGAAAGGAACTCAACATTTTAAATCTTCTTAAATGCAACTGACAAAAATAAACATCTTTGTAAAGAACAATATAAGTTCTACATCCCTTGTCTGATGCAAGTGATAAAGACTTCAAGCTTTAAATAATGAAAAATTAGATAAAATTAAATCAATGATTCAAACAGTAAGATTATGCTAATTTCACTGTAACATAGAGTTTTATAAGAGTAAATAATAGCAATCCTAGTTTTGAACCCACTAAATATCTAAAATTCTCAAAATTATCTTTCACTCAATTAACTTGAAAGTAAATTAAAAGGAAAATTGAAAAATCTTCACCAATTTGGTCACGAGTTTAACATGAATCAGCAAAAAGTAAATTATAGGTATGCTTTGATTTTTTTTTTTTTTACAGCCTACATTTTCCCAAGTCTTACTCTGATTTCCACCCCCCATGTGTCTTTAGTATATTAGAATTTGGGATTATATTCCTCAAAACAAGAGTACACACTCAGGATTATCAGTGGGTGATCCATCTCTCAGCCAAGCACTGCAATTGTTGCAATATTTACACCTTCATCCTTATACAGTACTACTCTGTGCTTGAAAGTTGTACTGCATGTTCTCTTATTTAAAAGGAAAAAAGGGAATAAAAAAATTAAAAGTATAAAGAAATGTAGTTTTCAAACCCCATACAGTTGAAACAAAGATGAAAAATTATGAGGTATGCCAAAAGCAACAAATCCACACATATTCACTGGACTTAAGATGATCAAGAAAAACTGTGAACCAAAGTCTATGGACCTTGTAAATACATCATCAAAAACTACAATCTAAATGAATTATAATTAGGGGGGTTTTTTTCTGATAGATTAAACTAGGGAAAAAAACTCTCCGATAACATACAAATTCTCATTTCAATTTCAGAAACGCATTAAGTATTAAACCAGTTTGGTTGCTTCCAAAAACATGATACAAAAGCTTGGGAACTTCTATAAGTAACAGAAGAAGGTTAAACTGTAAATGCTTTTTTCTTTTCTTTCTCTTTTTAAAGAGTGAATGATCCTTAACTTGTAATTAAAATGTATTACTTCTAGAAGTTGCTCTCTGCTCTACTCAAGGGGAAAAAAGATAAAGTAAGCCCTAAACCGAAGGCTCTATACAAAGAGTGACTGAAAACTTTATGGTCAATAAGGATTCTGAAAAATATAGTTTACAGATTTACCTAACACTGAAGAACAAAGTCATCACAATAAGTAAATATTTTTACAAGTTTTAAAGGTATGAAATCAATATTTCGCATAGTATGCATAATAAAATAAGTTTTATATACACATGTGAAGACAACTTGAAATAGTTCAGGTATTCGTGAGAAATATACTGTAAACAGTATTGTTACAATGAAATAGTTCAGTGCTTTTGTGCACAAGGAATCCCTCAAAAACATAAGTCAGATATACAATATCTGTATATATGTATCTCCTCCTGAATAAATGATAGAAAAAAGGAATTCCAAATGAAAAAAAAATAAAATCAACAAATCTTCGCCTGTGATTTTTGTATACTGAGGTATATTTTCTTGGTTATTTCCCACTACATACTTTGACTATAAATTATAATAGAACCTGACTACTCTTTTCCTCAAAACAATATTTTGTGTTGAGTTTCCTTTGCAAAATAAAAAATGTCAGGTAATTTACTTTAGAATTCTACTCTCAAAATTCACATGCCAAAGTGTTTCAGAACTTTTATGTCTATATTTAAAGCTATTCTTTCCTAAATTCAACACTTAAACAAAACAAAATACTTTTTATACATTTTCATTTATGACTGCTTCATGTAATTTCATAGATATCTTTACTAAAAAATTCTTTTAAGATGATTTAAAGGAAGTCAACAAATTTTTTACAAGTCACATGCATACACTTTATAACTATAAAAAATGCCTAACATACAGAAGAGCAGTATGTGTCAGGTGTAGTATACACTATTTCATTTAATTCTCACAAGTCAACACAAAGTAATGAGACTTCATTTTTTTTGTGGGACATATTCACAGAAGTCATCTGTACTACATTAAAAATGACCATAACTATACCTCTTATCAACACGTGGGTGTTATCGTCCCACCTTTTGAACCAGGGCAGGCTTTGTGAGTTCCTTTGGCCAACATAACGTGGACTCGCAGATTCCACTCTTGCTGCCCTGAAGGCCATCACATAAAGCAAGCTGGACAAAAGCATAGAGGGGGCAGCAGGGGAAACGGAAGCTCAACTAACAGCCAGCACTAGCCACCAGACTTGAGAGAGAGGCCATTTTGGCAACCCAGATGACCCAGTCACCAAGTGGTTGCAAACAAAGGAGTAAACCCAGAAAAGCCCAGTGGAAGAACAACACAGGTAAGCCCAGCTTAACATGCACATCCAGAGAGTCACGTGCAAGTAAATGGTTGTTCTAAGCCAACAGATTTTGAAGTAACTTTACTAAGGAGCAATAAAATAATGAATAGATCATCTTAGCAAGGATATATTTTGAGTTGTAGAGGTGTACTCCCAGTGAAGAAGCAATCATTTATTTAAAAAAAAAAGTTCTTGGTCAGGAACGGAGGCTCATGCCTATAATCCCAGCACTTTGGGAGGCCAAGGTGAGAGGACGGCCTGAGCTCACGGGTTCAAGACCAGCCTGGACTTGGCGAGAACCTCATCTCTACAATAAATCAAAAAATTATCTGGGCATGGTGGCACACGCCTGTAGTTCCAGCTACTTGGAAGGCTGAGGTGGAAGGATCACCTGAGCCCAGGAGGTCGAGGCTGCGGTGGCCGTGAGCGTGCCATTGCACTCCAGCCTGGGAGACAAAGTGAGACTATAACTAAAAAAACATAATAGTTAAAAAAAAAAAAAAGTTCTGAATCTTATTTAGTAATTCTAAAAGTTAGATGTTTGATACACAATAAAATTTACAGGAGTAAAGTAAAGAATAACAGTTAAGGAGGGGCAGGGTGGCTCACAGCTGTAATCCTAGCACTTTGGGAGGCTGAGGCAGGATTACTTGAGGCCAGGAGTTCAAGACCAACCTGGACAACACAGCAAAACCCAGTCTCTACAAAATAATTTTTTTTATTTTTGAAAGAATAAGAGTTCATTAATGATTGAGAATAATCTCCAATGTACAGTACTAAATAAACAGATACAAACTGATTTCATTTTTGTCCAAAAGGATGGAAGCAGAATACACACACACACACACACACACACACACACACACACACACACACACACACACATCTATCTTATGCAAACTATTTCTAAAAAGATTTATGAGAAATTGGTAAAAAAGTTGCTTCCAAAAAAGAAGCCTGAGAATTGGGAGACAAGGGTAGGAGGAAGCTATACATCATTTACACCCTTTTGTGCCTCTTAAATTCTGAAGTATGTAAATATATTGCCTAATTAAATTTTTTTTTACTTAAATCTTAAAAGTTGGGCAGGGAAGGTGTGCATGCTTGTAATCCCAGCACACTGGGAGGCTGAGGCAAGAGGACTGGTTGAGCCCAGGAGTTTGAGACCTGCCTGGACAATATAGTGAGACTTCATTTCTACAAAAAAGCACCCCAAAAAATCACCTGGCCCACACCTGTAGTCCCAGCTACTCAGGAGGCTGAGGCAGAAGGATCTCCTGAGCCCAGGAGGTCAAGGTTGCAGTAAGCCGTGATCATGCCACTGCACTCCAGTCTGGGCGACAGAGACCCCAACTCAAAAAAAAAAAAAAATCTTAAAAAGTTAATATAGTCCTTTTTATCTCTTAAAGATACATATTGGAATGCTTCCAGAGGAAATGATATGATGCTGATACATTTCAAAATAACTGGAAGTAGAGGTAAATGGCAGGACAGGATGCTGAAGTGAAACAGTTTAGATAAAACCGTGAGTTGGTAAGTATTGAAGCTGACTGAGGGGTACATGAGGATTCACTCACTATTCTGTCATATCTGGTTTGAAATTCTTCATAATAAAAAGTCATTTAAAAATATTAACGTAGCCAGGCTCGGTGGCTCAGCCTGTAATCCTGCGCCTTGGGAGGCTGAGGTGAGTGTATTGCCCAAGCCCGCGGGTTCGAGACCCGCTTGGGCAACTTGGTGAGACCTCATCTCTACAATAAATCAAAAAATTAGCCGGACATGGTAGTGCATGCCTGTAGTGCCAGCTACTTGGAAGGCTGAGACGGAAGGATCGCCGGAGCCCAGCAGGTCGAGGCTGCGGTGGCTGGGAGCGGCCACTGCACTCCAGTCTGGGCAACGGAGTGTGACTCCAACTCAAAAAAAAAAAAAAAAATCAATGTAAAGCAGTAACAAGAATGCTCAAAAAGGCAACTCTCCATCATGTCAAAAGATAATGATATGAATACAAAATAGGCACAAATACTTTAAAAGTACTGGCTTTAAAATTTTTTTTTTTTCTTTATTCATCTGACAATTAAGAGTTTCAAAAAAAGTGAGGTACTACTAATACTTATTGAATGTCAGGCTGGGTGCTGTGTAGACATTTGACCTTCACTACAATCCTGTAAGCTAAGTAGTATCATCATCACTTTACAAGAAAAAAGTGGAGACTCTTAGCATAATTGTTCAAAGTTACAAAGTTAGCTAAATAACAGGATTCAAATGTAGGTCTATGACTCCAAATTCTGTGTTCTTTAAGGAATTTAAAAGATAAAAAATGACAAATAGTCCACTAGCAGAATAATCAGCTACCAGCAGATCCAACAGTAGAAAGTATACTCATACTTTCGTAAGAAAATAATGTATGGATTTTATAACACCTTATTTCCTGAGTTAAGTAAAAAGGATTATAAAGAAAAAAGTTTTATTCAGAATATTTTAAATCCTCACTAAATTGAAAACCACTATTAACTCTAAATACTGTTGTACAAATTTTCATCTATTAGGCTCAAATCTTTCCTTTTTATCTACTATAAACTAAACAAATATTATAAATGACTTAGTTCACCAAAGTTCTAGGATTTAAATTAATTTTCTGGAAGAGATATTTTGGGGGCAGATTCTGTGGTCCTCAACTATTTTCATGCCTACTTTTCTAAAAATATTTTTACTTGGCCGGGCTTGGAGGCTCAGCCTGTAATCCCAGCACTAATTGGCCAGGTGTGGTGGCACACCTCTGTGGTTCCAGCTACTTGGAAGGCTGAGGTGGAAGGATGACCTGAGCCCAGCAGGTTGAGGCTGCAGTAGCTATGAGCATGCCACTGTACTCCAACCTGGGCAACAGAATGAGACTCCAACTCAAAAATAAAATAAAATTAGTCAGGCATGGTGGCACGTGCCTATTGTCCCAGATACTTGGAATACTGAAGTGAAGGATCACCTGGGCCCAGGAGGTTGAGACTGCTGTGAGTCATACTCATCCTGACTATGCCACTTTGTTCAAGACTAGGCAATAGAGTGAGACCCTAACTCAAAAACAATCATATATATTTAGTTCTTTAGTATATCGGTATGTACCCATAAAGAACAGGAGCTTAACACGAATTATTATTTTAGACTAGAATAACACCAAGGGTTAAAGAAGAATGAAAAGCAACCTGCTTTTTTTTATTATTTTTTTTCAACAGGCAGCAGGGGGCACCCCGCCATGGGGACGGGGTGTCCTGCTGGAGGGGACAGCGGGGGACCAGCTATTCAAGCAACCTGCTTTTAAAAGTAGGGTGTGAGATACTCTTAGGAATGGCTCCAGACTTTGAACTCCCTCTATACTTGCTTCATATGTCTGCAAATAGCAGAAAATCATTGTGATATCTCTGTTTAATATCTGACTATGAATTCCTCTATGACAGGGTCTCTCAATTCCAAACAGCAAACGCAATGCTGGCATATGGCAGAAACTCAGTCATTGTTTGAAGAATTAAGAGAATGCAAAAATATCATAAGAATTCCACACCCCCGTCCCCTCCTGTCCCCCTCCCCCTCTCACCACAGCAATTTCCAGGGGAATGAAGACACTTTGGTTTCAATTTTTCAATATAATACATTGATGGATTTACTGGCCATTTAGATTTGAACAATACGATACCATGTAAAGATCCTCATTAAAAAGCAAACAGCCATACCAGAAATGATTCAGAAGAAAATGCAAATGTTAACTAGGAAAAAAATTTTTAATTTTTTTAATATATAGCTAAGGAACTATATTACTTTGAGATATGTGTAGACAAATAGGCTGGGCTTCTATAGTTTGAAAGGTTTTAAAAAACTAGAAAGTGAGATTGAAGGTCATATGAACCTGCCCTTGAAGTGTCACATTTCTATCACTGCTCACCTTGTACACTGCTTGCACACTGCTATAGTATCTGCAAATTAAAATGTTATATGTAATATAATCATATATTTGGTCTTCATTTATTCAAACATTTAAGTGCCTATTTTGTGCCAAAGTAGGAGGGCCGATGGAATAAAAGGATGAAAACATGCCCCTTATCCTTAAAGAACTCTCTCCCTAATAAGGAAGGAATCTTACAAAACAAACCAGAAGCAAATTATTCACACATCTGTGTAAACCAGTATCTATTCTGAGTGAATACAGCCTTTACTAATTTCCTGAACTCCTTACCAAAACCGACAGAAAGCCACATTAATAAAACCTCCCACAGGAATTATTTGTAAAATGGACCACCTTGGCTACATTTGCAGAGGAAAAAAATCATTTAGCCAAGGACCTGTATTTCAAGTTTTAACCTGAACTGAATATATGATGAAAAATATGAATGGTCCGTTATGGAAATGTTAACAGACTTACTACCAGTGGCAGTAACTACAACATTGCATTTATTGAAAATTAATGAAGTCCTGAGTTTTTATTTATAAAATGAATACTATTAGTTTTAGATTATTTTCTGCAAGCCAATAGTCAAAATTTAATAAGATGATGTGTACAGATTGCACCGATTTTCACTCTTATCCACTGCTTGCAGCCTATGTGCATTTAAAGCAAAAAACATTTGATATACACTAACTATAAATTATTTCCTTGGAGATCTCTCAGGCATGAAGAAAAAGCCTCTTAAAATAAATTTAAAATATTATATGCTTGATGGTGTATAACCAAAGGTTTAATCTCACCACTAAAGGGGCAGTTACCATGATTTTGCAATAACCCTGCAGACAATAATCAAGACAGCTCCTGTTGTTCTCTCAGTAAAATCTTCGTAAACACAGCATGGATATATTGTAATTTGATATCTAGAAGATCAACGGCTATACCTCATGACAACTGATAATATAAGATTTTATTCGCCATTAAATTGAGCATCTTCCTTAGAAGCTCAAGGAAAATGTGTTATTTACCAAGCATTGTCCTATTAGCTACAGATAAGCGCAGTAAAATAGATATGCTTTCTTTCTCTCTAAAAAAGCATATAAAACAAGCTATGAAGAGTAGAAAATCAGATTTTTCAAATTTTTGGAAAATTTTTGCAAAATTTCAGTGCCATCATTACTTTAAAATAACTGTTTCCTTTTTTTTTTAAACTACAAATATAAGAAATATTCCAAAAATAGAGCTCTTTATGATTAGTTAGGTTCAAAAGTGTCTCAGTCTCCATTTCATAATATTAATATTATTCTAACTTAAAAAAGAAGGCAATTAGAATAACAAATGATAACATAACTTCAAGTAATCAGGAAACATGTATTTCGGAAAGAGGTGAAAGACGATATAAATTAGTATCAAAGGCATTCAAAATGGAGATTACTAAAAGAATTCAATTACTGATCACACACACACACAACAGTATACATATTATTTAAACATAAGTAAGTTATTCCATCAGTATTTCGGAAGTGTAATAAAACCATCTTTCACTCACCAGTGCTGGATTTTCTCTTGGCAGTTAGTGACCACCTGTCATGAAAACAGATAACTACTCATGAAAAAACAGGTCTATGCAGAGCTACAAAATCAGTGTATCTGAAAACTAGAACAGTGGCTTTACAGATTTAATAGCATCTCAGTATACATTTTTATTTGTCAAATGCACAGAGATGTGAATGCTAGTTTTTAAGCAGCATACTTTATCAAAACCCTCTAATGCAGGCTGATAACTGCAGAACAAATTACAGCTTTCTGATTCATACTTGGGTACAAAACCCGCTTCATAACTATTAGGTGACATATGATATAAGATAACCAGTATTTTGTACAATCTACAGACCTGTTTTCAGTGTTACATATTTTGCAGAATACACAAATGTTATAAATAATAAGAAACCAATATAACATCCACATTTCATCAGTAAAAAAAAGAAGAAATGACAGTAGTGAAAATATTTTATTTTGTCAGTATATCTCCAAATGCTTTCACCTGTAATTTTTATTCTGATGCATTAAAAAATGAATTCAGTGATATTTTTCTACTATATTTTCAAGAAGAAATACTTGGGATAAGGAGTTGCTCTGAACAGCTTATTTGCTCCCCGGTGAGTTATGATAAAAATTGTAAGTACTTCATAGCCTGTTTAAACTATGTTTATAACACTAAAACAATGAAACTAAGCACAAAAGTTATTTGTTTTCCTTAGAGATATTTCAGTAGGTACTCAAAATGCTCCAGAAACAAATAAAAAAGTCAATAAAGAAAAGTTCAATTTAAAAAATGACACTAGTTTCGAACAGCAATTTTTAAATTAACACTATTTTCAAAGATTTCTAATCATCTACTTTTAAGTCAACTCTTAATAAAAATTTTAAACAGCAATCTGGAATACCATTTTAGAGATAGAAACTAAAGAATAAAAGCCAAAATGCTTAATACTAGGCCATATGAAAAAGATAACAGCATTATCTAGCTTGAAACACACTGCTCTAGTTCACTGTTCTAAATACCAATATTGTCTCTTGTGTATGCTCAATATTTCACCCCCAAAAAGTGAGTTTTTTTAGAACTGTCACTAAATTCCTCCATTATAACATTTAATTCTTGAAATAAATGTCCTCCTTTGGGACATTTTAAATACTAAGGAGGCAATCCTGCACCAAAATACATGCTATAATCAGAAACCCAACCATACTACACATTAACTCAGCATAAAAAGTCCGCTTTAGAATGAAGATCTCTCAGTAAGTACCAATCACATGACAACACTTAATAACAGTGGTAATGTATAATAGAGTAGTGACTTTCCATCTGGAAGAGCCAAGCTAAAACTACATCAATCCATTTCACTGTTTCTGATTTGGCAGTAACTATAAAATAGACAAATAGAATTAAATGTAAATTGACAAAGAAAAAAAATCTTCATAAAATCCTTTTTATAAAGTTCCTATTTAACAACCCCATTAAAAGATGAGACCCAAAAACAGTCAGGATGTTTTCCAATCCCAATGCATGTGTTTCCAAGCATGAAGTGAGCCAAAAGCACAAAAAGAAAGGCCCTGCAAACCATAAGAGCAGAATGTTCATTAACCTCTACATGATAATCCTTTCGTTGCTGCATATTAACTAGTTACATATTCATAATCATTTACATTATTTAAAGGACCTTCGATGAAATTTTCTAAGCTATATCCATTAGTGACAGTGTTAAAGGTTATAGAAGATAGTCTACATAATGTTTCCGGGAAGACTTTTTAATTAGTAAATATGTAAATTTGGCATATATGCTTTTCATCTTTAAAAAACAAGTCACTGGTACAATGGCATGTGCTCTTGCCATCACTCCCAGTTCTGCCCTCCACTTTGTTCTAGCCATCCTTCCCCTACTCCCCATTCCTTTTTGTTTCCAAAAATAGTCTCCCTAGGAACAGATATTCAAAGATAGACCAACAACAAAAATCTATTTCAAAATTTACAAAATAAGTTTTCAATACCAAAACACTGCCTTACAATTAAAAGTCTTTACTAGCTACATGCAGTGTTTAGAATGTCAGAGACTTCAGCTAAGCACTACCCAAATGCAAAGCAGTATTTTAGAAATCAGAAATGAGGGAAAGAATAAAAGATATGAAAATACACAGACTAGCTTTCTGATGGCATGTCTACTGTTATCTTTGTTTATATGATTTATGGTCTACCTATCAAAAAGTAGTTCTGTTTATATTTTGAGATTTTTTTCAGTTTTCTTCTCTTTCATAGCAAGTCATTCAAAGAAGAAATTACTAAATCCATAAATTTTAGCTTCCAAAGAAAAATTTAAAAGGCAGAAAAATCTTATGAGTCAAAGTTGAATGTACCTGGGTTTAAAAAAAACAAAGGTATTTTTCTGTTAAGTTAAATTATTCCAAATAATCTTATTTCTCCTGAAAGGAGACTCGGATTAATTCCTTAAAAACTAACCACAAGGCAATGAGCCTTATTCTATAAGCAATTCTTGAAAAACAGCAAAAGAAACAAAAGACATTTCATGACTTTATTGTCCTCCACTAAAGATCACTCTGTAGGAACAATACTAATTTTTTTTTTAAGATAAACCACCTTTCAAAACATGCAAGTATCACTGTATCATTTTTATAAAAAGAAATGTTTATTAGGCCTTCAACTATTAAAATAATTGAACTAGTAAATTCTGTAATATAAGACCACATTTACAGTCAAGAATTCATAAATAAAATAGGTACTTATGTAGAAGTACAACAGTTAAGTTCACAGTAAAGAAAAAGAACTATGAAGTGATTTGTCACTTTTTAAGATATACTCTATCAAGAATCTTTGCCAACAACCCAGTAGCTACAAAATCATACGGGACACTTTCTTTACAACTCATAGTAGTCTTAAACCTATGAGTAATAACAACAATGGCATATTCCAACACTGCATATGATGAAAATAAGGTTTCAAACAGTTCGCAGAGGTAGGCTTTAATCTTTTTTTAAAAAGAGAAAATCTGTGTTCAGCGATGAAACAACTCACCTAATGTTATGCAGTTGTCCAAGAACTGGTAAGAGATGAAATCAGTTTTAAAATCAGGTCTATCTAGTTCCAAAACCTATATTCCCTGTATGGGACTACTTCTAATCACCATGCAACTTATTTGATAAAAGGAAAAAAGCAGACTTTTCAATATATACATATATATACATATACATATACATATACATATCTATATCACCGGCAGTCTCTCCTCTTCTTACTGCTATTACCAGCTCTCCTCCACTTGTTCCTCATGTCCACACTCACATACAAACAAGACCTTGCCAATAACAATAGTAAAAAAAAATATTGTAACCTTAAATTCAACAATTCACTAAATTTAAATCCTTATTTCTTCCATCGCCTCATACAGCTCCAGTCCTTTCAGATCAAACAACTACAGACAACAAATGCATCACTTACTAGTGTATATGTGTATGTTTAAGGAGCAGGCAGGGAGGTGATGCGCTAACTCCATAATTATCACATCCCATCACATTTTTAAGACACTTATAACAATTAATAGAGTTAGATGGATGATAATGATGGACAGCTGGCCCAAAAATCTATTTTTCTGTACATTAATGTCCAGCTAACATATATACCCATTCTGTTACAAACGGTTAAAATATTTGATAATTTTTAAGGTCAACAAATCATATGGAAAACAGGAATAATAATTTATTTGCTGCTTTTCCATAGAAGTTGCTTTTAAAAATTATGTTATAAAGGAAAGAATGATTTAACATGCAATAAAATCTCCAGTACTTAAAATGTCTATTTGTGCTATTTATTTTAGTGAGAGACCACAAGGGGGCATCAACCTATGAGTTTTCCAAATACAGTGCCACATTAAAACCAGATTGAAATAGAAAGCCTAAAAGGTTAGTTAAGTCAGCTTCTTGATTTTTGATACTTCTCTCAAAAATGCTTCACTTCTAAAACTTATCTCACTCTATTGCAATTTCAAATTCTACCTGTATGGATTAATGTATAATAAAGTAGTTTGGGAACTGTACTAATCAGAGCTATCTAAATTTATATAGTTTGCTTCCCTTAGCTAGACTGTACCTTCAAGACAGATCTTACTATTTTGGTTTTAAAGCTGCTGAGTCAAAAAGAAAAAAGTGCCAGTGGGGGCTGAAAGCAACAGATACTGGATATACACTGTTATCTGACAGTTACTTAAAAGCTGAAAATAATTTCTTAGAAGACAGATTGTCAATCAAGTAAGTAGCTATATAAATGTCATTATCAAAGTATACAAGAAAAGTGTACTTTCAACAAAATTAGCAAAAATTATAAATCTTTTAAATAAACCTCTTTAAAAAGAAGGGAAGAATTGACAACAGGTTCCTAATAGAAAAAAAATGCAATAAGTAATGAGATAAACTGCAATAAAACTGAGTGCTACTGTTTAAAAACCAGCACAAAAGAAAGCCATTTCAATTTTCAACAAATTTATGTTCTAAATATGCTGAAAAGCAAAGCTGCTACCAAAAGCTAAGTCCAATCATATGGAGCCACTTAAAACACTTAAGATGTAAATCTTCGCTAAGATGGAATCAAAATGGTCATCTTAATCCTCACTTTTACATTTTAGCCAGTTTCCTCCTGCACGGTCTCCTAAGACATTTTTTCAGTATTCAAGCGTGGGTATCTTTTCACACAAATATTGGACTATGTCTGGCATGTTTTGATATTGTACATCTCATTCCCTTGTTGACTTTACCTGAAAATTAGAGTTCTTTTTTCTCTCAGTAATCATTACTCACAATCCCAAGTAATTCTAATTATATACAGCTTTCTCCTACTGGAGATATTTTAAGACTGGTGACATATACATCCAGTGACTAAGAATGAAGATACTGGCATGTTCAGAGGGTGTGTTTCTGGGATTATTTTAATATGCTCCACAAAGTAGAGACCATTCTATTTGTTTCACCAAGATTCTCCTACCATATAGGGGATTTTAGTAAGCACGCAACAAGTCTTCTTAGTATAGGTCTATGATCACTTACCCAAAACCTCAGGATATGTTTTTCTCAGTTTAGAACCTTTTATTTCAGTAAGGTCATACAGTACATATATTATATACCTCTATATTAAATATAATAATATTTGCAATAAAACGATGTAATTAATGCCTCACTCATATGAGTTCCAGTCAGTTCTGAGAACAAATGAATATGCCACAAACTTTAGAATAACTTTGTTTTCGGTGTTTTTCAAACATCAGAATTATAAATATCAATCATTTCTTCTTCATGCATGTACCTTCCACCTAGAAATCCTGTCCTTCTCCCATAAAGAAAAGGCAAAGAAACCCAATTCTCCATCTGCAGTCACAGTGATCAGAGAAGGTAGATACCTGCTACTGAGCACGCCAACCTAAATTGCCCTGGGCATAAAGACTGAGGTATTTACAGATTCTGGTCTTAAAAGGAGGCCACAATGGGATTTGCACAAGCTAAAACCATATAAAGCAGTTGGTATATGAAACAATACAAACATTACAAGAAAACAAAATACACACACCCACAAAAATCCTGCCCTTGAGTTCCTTCTGACTTCTTAAGAGTAAATTATTTCTGAATTTCCTTCTAAGCATTTCTGTGGTTTACAACAAAGAAAATTTTGGAGTAGTAAATTTGCCACACAGTATGATAATATGTCTGTGAAGAGTGCAAAGAGACAATCCATTAAAGAGTAAATACAAATAGTAGAAAAATGAAGGGAAAAATTCATCACAAGTAACAAAGTCAAATTAAAACAATCTTTGAAATGCCATTCTACACTAATTAAAGAAGCAAATTTTTATTTTAAAAAAACACCAATGTCAGTGAGACTGCAGTAAACTTAATACTAACTCAATACAACTAGCTATGTAACTTCAAAACTCAGTCCAGACTTCCACCTCCAAGTAAAACAAGAAGCTTGCAACAAATCAATAATCCCTCTGAGAACTAGACAAGTCAAATAAATACACAAATTTTCTCTTTAAAGACATCCAAGAGTTGCCAAAGCAATAAGGACAAGAGAGACTAAAGATTCCGAGATGGGAGAATTGGAGAAGTGAGCTGATAATCTGAAGCCACTTTTTTCTCCAACAATCGTGGGCACAGGCAAGAGACTGAGAATTATGTCGGGCCCTGGCAGACAGCCAAGGCTAGGAGACAGAAACCAGCAGAACCTTGGGCATTCTGAAACGGCTATAGCAAGAAAATGAAAGATATGAGAAGTCTTAAGCTGGTTTCCCTCTTATGACATTTGTCAAATTCTGAAACTGTAAAGGCCAAAGAGCTGAACTGAAACTCTGAAAAGTAGAGTTCAGGATGAAACAAAAATTACAGTTTAGAAGCCTCCAAGGAGAGATGCCTTGGTGAACAAAATCAGGCTCTAAGACGAAAGCCCTGAAGGAACCAGGAGTAGCAAATGTCTCACTAAAGCAACCACTCAGCCTTCACTCCACTCGGTATACCTGCCTGGATTAAAGTGACCCGCTTCCATCCTATTGAAGTAGGTAGAGGAGTGAGACTTTTCCGCAGAAGGTATCATCTTCAGGAGTATCTATAATTTTTGAAGACACAATCCCAGCATTTAATAGAAAATTACTAGGATTCCAAGAAATAGGATCATATGACCAAATATCAACAGAAAAAAAACTAAAAAATAGAAGCAAATACACATACAATCTAGATATTAGTGTTAACAATATCTGAAATCTTAAGAATAATTATTAATATTTTCAAGAAAATAGAAGAAAAGATGAAAATAAACATATGAAAAGATGGCAAATTTCACTAAATAACTGAAATCTACGTTAAAAAAATAAATGGAAAATCTACAACATAAGAATTTAAAATTAACTCAATAAATGGCAGCCAAAGGAGATTAAACACAGCAGAAATCAGAACTTTTTAACTTGATGACAGAAAATGTCCAAATCAAAACTCACAGATTCAAAAATGGAAAAAACAGAAAAGACCAATAAGAGACATGTAAGACACAGTGTAACTGAAGACATAAAGAGGGAAGAGAAAATGTAGCAGAAGCAATACCAAAAGACCTTGAATTCTAGATTCCCTGAAAGTGACAGGAAAGTACCAACCAACAGACCCAAGAAACTCCAAGACCCCAAGAAAGAGAAATACAAAGAAAATTACATCAAGGCACACCATAGTTACAATGATGAAGATCAAAGAAAAAGAGAAAACTTTATGTGCAGCAGGAGGAATGGGGCAGAAAGGAGATACACTGCCTTCAAAGGAGCAACAAGGGTTATAAGAGCTAACTCCATGATAAAATGACAGAAACCGAAAAACAGAAAAAGATATTGAAATGTTGAAAAAAATAACTGAAAATCTATATAATTATGCTCACAGCAAATAGACGCTCTAACATGAAGGGAAAATAAAAACATTTTCAACAGAAACAGAGAATTCTGCACCAGCAGACTTCCATTGAAATAAACATAAAAGATTAAGCAACTAGACATGCTATTAAATATGATCTGTGAAAAAAAATAATAAAGGGATTCTTCAGAGTAATATAAATGTAGAAAAAATTAAAGAGCAAATGTACAGGTTCAAAAAAGAGGGGTATAAAGATAAATCAATATCGGCCACACAGAACAATTAAATACAGTATTGTGGTGTTTAAAATATGCATGGAAGCAATAAAGCAAGAGGTGGGTTGGATAATGAATGCATGTTATGATCTCTAGAGAAAACAGATTTCCTTAGTAAAAGCAAATCATGAAAAAGTAAAAGTACATACTATATTTAGTACTAAAGTATATATATAGTATGAAAGTAGTAAAAAAATGTATTACAAATGAGGAAATAACAGTAAGAAATGTTCGATTAATCCAAAAGAAGACAATGGAAAAGAGAAAAAAGAACCTAAAAGTAGGCCAATTAGAACCACTTCACACTCATTAGGATGGCCATTATAAAAAACAAAACAGCAAATAACAAATGTTGGCGAGTATGTAGAGAAACTGGAACCCTTGTGAACTGCTGCTGGGAATGTAAAATGGTGCAGTCACGATGGAAAACAGAAAACAGCCTGGCAGTTCCTTAAACAATAAACATAGAATTACCACTGATCAATAAATTCCACCTCTGACTACACCCCAAAAAACTGAAAGCAGATATTTAAACACATTTGTACACTGATGTTCACAACAGGCAAAAGGTGGAGGCAGTTCAAGTATCCACTGATGGAATAAACAAAAATATAATGTATAATTATAATACATTTTCTAATACAACAGAATTTAAAGAAGCCTTTAAAAAGGGAAGAAAACTGATGTATGCTACCACATGGATGAACACTGAAGACATTATGCTAAGTGAAATAAACCAGTCACAAAATAACAAATACTATATGGTTCCACTTACACGAGGCACCCAGAGTAATCAAATTCATTGAGACAGAAAGTAGAATGATGGTTGCCAAGAGGGGGGAGAAATAGGAATTTACTGTTTAATGGGTACAGAGTTTCAATTTTCCAAGGTTTAAAAAAAAAAGTCCTATAGATGGATGTAAATTATGACTGATCAACAATATAACTGTATTTAATGCCACAAAACTGTACACTTAAAAAGGATTAAAATGATAAATTTTATGTTATATATTTTTACTATAATTTTTAAAAATAAAATATACAAAGTAAATCAAATACAAAAGTGATAAAATTAAACTAGATATATCAGGAATTCCATTATATATAATTGACTAAATATGCCAAATAAAAGGAAAAGTTGTCCAGACTGAATATTGAAACCACAACTACATGCTGTTTATGAGACACACTGTGAACACAAATAGACTAAAGTTAAAGATAGACCGTGAGAAAGAAAAAAAGAAAAAGAAAAAATAAGCTGGTGTGACCATACTAATATCCAACAAAGAAGACTTGAAGGCAAGAAGCATCACTGGAGATATGGTTGGGCGCAGTGGCTCATGCCTATAATCTCAGCACTTTGGGAGGCTGAGGTGAGAGAACTGCCTAAGCCCATGGGTTTGAGACCACCCTAGGCAACTTGGTGAGACCTCATCTCTACGATAAATTTAAAAATTAGTGAGGCATGGTGGTGTGCACCTGAAGTTCCAGCTACTTAGAAGGCTGAGGTAGAAGGATCACCTGATCCCAGCAGGTCGAGGCTGTGGTGGCCATGAGCATGCTACTGCACTCCTGCCATGCGACAGAGTGAGACTCCAACTCAGAAGTAAAAAAATAAAAAAATAAGCATCACTGGAGATAAAAATATTTTAGAATGGTAAAAAGGTCTACTGACCAAGAAATTATTGCAATCCCAAATTTGTATGCACTGAATAACACAGCTTTTAAATATATAAAGCAAAGGTTTAAAAAAGAGAAAAAAGAAAAATCTGCAACTCTAGTGAAGATTTTAATACACATCTTAATAACTGATAGAATCAGGAGGCAAAAAAATTAATAAAGATATAAAATACTTAACACATCCAACCAACTTGAGCTCAGAGATATACATGAAACTCAAAACCTACAGAATTAACAGTTTTTCCCAGTAAAATATAAAAAATTTACCAAGAAAAGATTACATAACGGGTCATAAGGCAAGACTTAGACTTCAGTTATATAGAATAACACACCTCTGACCACAGCAGAGAAACAGCAAAGTGGAAAATGCTCAACATTTGGAAATTAAGGAACATATTTCTAATTCATAGATCAATGAGTAAATCACAGCAGAAATTAAATTTAATATTTTAGTCTTTAAAAAATATAAATTTTATAGAATAAGAGACAAGGTCTTACACCATGTGGCTCAGACTGATCTCAAACTCTTGGGCTCAAGCAGTCCTCCTGTCTTGGCCTCTCAAGGTGCGAAAATTACAGGCATGAGCCATCACACCTGGCCCACAATAGAAACTAGAAACTATGTTTAACTGGCTGATAATGAAAATGACATACAACATGTAAGGAACACTTAAGAAAACGATTAGAGAAAAAAGTAAAGCTCAAAATGCATATATTATAAAGAAAAAGTAAATATTAATGATCTAAGCTTTCATCTCAAAAGGCTAGAAAAAAATAGTCAAAGGAAAATTTTTAAAAAGTAGAAAAAGAGCAGAAATCAATAAAGTAGAAAGCAGACTTATATAAGAGAAATATCAACAAAGCCAAAACTGATTCTTTTAAAAGATTGATAAAATTGAAAAATTCCTAAGATGACAAATCAAAGGGAAAAAAACCCCACCAATTAAAAATTATAGCAAATAGCCAGGCTCGGTGGCTCAGCCTGTAATGCCGCACCTTGGGAGGCTGAGGTGAGTGGAATGCCTGAGCCCACAGGTTCGAGAGCCGCCTGGGCAACGTGGCGAGACCTCATCTCTACAATAAATCAAAAATTAGCCGGGCGTGGTAGCGCAAGCCTGTAGTTCCAGCTACTTGGAAGGCTGAGCGGAAGGATTGCCGGAGCCCAGCAGGTGGAGGCTGTGGTGGCCGGGAGCGGCCACTGTACTCCAGTCTGGGCAACAGAGTGAGACTCCAACTAAAAAAAAAAAAAAAAATTACAGCAATTAAAGAGGACATCACTACCAAACCTACAGATATTAAATCCTTGAAAAGTCACATTTCCTAAACTGATACAATTAGAAACAGAAAATCTGAATAGTCCTTTAACTAACAAAGAAATTGAGGTAGTATATTAAAATCGCCATACACCATCTTCAAGGAAAATACTAGGCCCAGATAGCTTTGTTGATAAATTATTCCAAACATTTAAGTTAGAAATAATAACAATAGTATGCAAATTCTTATACAAGAAATACAAAAATGGGAGCTGTTTTACAAGGCCAGCATATAACCCTGAACACAAAACCTAATATGGACATTACAAGAAATGAGAATTACACACCAATAGCCCTCATGAAACAAAGAACAAAACACCTTAACAAAATATTACTAAATTTAATCTGGCAATATATGAAAAACTAAATACATCATAAGCAAATGAGTTTTCTCCAATAATACAATGGCATTTTAATATTTATAAAGAGTCAAAGTAATTTACCACATTGATATCTCAATAAACATAGAAAACACATTTGATAAAATTCAGCATCCATCCATGATAAAATTAGCAAACTAGGAACAGGAGAAAATGTCTTTATTTTCATAAAGAGTAGCTACAAAAAGCCAACTCCTAATAGCATTTGTAATGGTGAAATATTTAAAGCTGCCTCCCTTGTATAGAAGGCCCATTTTCATTACATTAATCCAACATTATACTAAAGGTTTCTAACCATGCAATATGGCAAAAAATAAAGCAAAAATAAAAGATCTTAAGAACTGGAATGAATAAAACTATCATTTTTCACAGACAATATGCCTGTAACTACAGATACTATCAGAATATACAGAAAAGCAATTAGAATTCAAGTAAATTTAACAAAGTCAACAAGTAAAAATCAAATTTGTCTATACCATCAAAAAAAAAATAGCAAGTAAATTACAAAATGCAATTTTAAAAATAACAAAAATCTAACACGTATAAAGGTTTATATACTTTTAAAAGCTAACACTGAGAGAACTAAATAAATCGAAAGGTACACCACGTTCATATATTTAAGAACTTGATATTATAAACAAGTTGGTCAGGCATGGTGATTCACACCTGTAACCCCAGTACTTTGAGAGCCAAGGCAAGAGAACTGCTTAAGCCCAAGAATTCAAGATCAGCCTAGGCAGCACAACAAGACCTTACCTCTACAAAAAATTGCAAAAAATTAGCTGAATGTGGCAGCACACAACTGTAAATTGCCTGAGCCTAGGAAGTCGGGGGTGAGGTGAACCGTGAGCTTGCCACTGCACTCCAGCCTGGGCTACAGAGTGAGACCTTGATTAAAAAAAAAAAGACATACTCCATTTGGATGACTCTTGCTGCTTAAAGAAGGTATCATCCAGAATCGCTACAATTTTTCACTACAATGTCTAACATCTAATAAAAAATTATAAGGTACAAGGCAGTCTATAAAAGCAGAAGCAGCTGACAAGAAAAAAATAGACAACAGAAACCAGAAACAGACCCTAATTTGATTCATATACTGCAGTTATAAGATGCAATAGACTATGATTAATATATTCGTGAAAATACAAGTAAGGCTGGAGATGTCAATAAAGACTTGGAATCCACTTTAAAATTTCCAAACATAAATTCTGAAACAACAAATATAATACCTTCAAATTAAAAATTAAATAGATGATTTTAATAGCAGATTAGATACAGGAGAACAGAGAATTAGTAAACAAGAATACAGGTCAACAGAAAGCATTCAAATTGGCATATGGAGCAAAAGGAAGATAGAAAACACAGAAGAGAGTATAAGAGATAGAAGACATAGTAACAATGTCTAAAATTTGTATATTCAGAGTCCCAAAAGTAGAGGAGAGCACAAAGACACAAAACCAATATCTGAAGAGTGAATATGAATTTTCTAAAACTGACAATGAACATGAAATTAAAGATTAAGTAAACTACATACTCAAAGCCAGTTAAATACAAGGAAAGTCACATCTAAACACATCATAATCAAACTCCTGAAAACCAAAGGTAAAGAAAAAAATCCAAAATCAGACACAGAATAAAAAATACAAATTCTGGGAAAAAACAATAAGACTGATGAAAGACTCTAACAGATATGAAGAAAGTCAAAAGATAATCTTTGAAGTATCAAGAAAAAACAAACCTGCCAGTTTAAAATTAAATAAAAACAGAATGTTTAAAACAATAATAGGCCATTGTTTTGCTAAGCTCTGGTCTGGCCACATGGTTCTTTGAGCTATGGTCGCCATGTTTTCTAAGCCTTGGTCCCCTCCCCTGCCTTGGGGAGGTGAATCTCCTTTCTCTCTCTAATTTACTTTCTAAATAAACTATATTTTCCAATCTAAATAATAATATTAATAACTCTAATGTCTTCAGGATTAAAAAGATGCAGAGGTAAAATATAACAACAGAACAAATGAAGGAAGAGTGGTTAATAAAATTAAACTCTTAGAAAATTATTCGAATAACTCTTGAATAATTAATAATTAATCGAAGATTAGTGATAGTCAGAAAATACAGAAGAGACTTTAAGATAATACAAGACACTGCAACAAAATCTAACATATGTGTATTCAGGGTACCAAAAGTAGAGAAAAGGTCTACTGAGTTTGTCAAGTGACATAATAACTTTAGCTTGGATAATTTCAGTGAAAAGATGGAGGCAGAAACTTAGCTTACATGAAAAGGGAAGAATTAGAAAGACAGCACTTACCACCCTGTACCATGTTTTCCATTGACATGTTTCCCTTACAAGTCTGTAAGTTCCTTGAGGGCAAAAAAGATAACCTATGTATTGTAGTATCTGGACAGTGCCTGACACATAACACAGTTTTGTCTTGTTTGGTCCCTCTATAAAAAAGCACCCATTGATTTGCAATAACTTTAATATTACACAATTCATAAAATTAAAAAACCAAAAGATTATGAATAATGTCCTAGTTCACAAGTTAAATGGGATATTTTGGCTACATTGTAACACAATCTTTCTTTTAAAAATAGTATTTTTACGCGAAACATATTTAGGGTATTCTGCCCCCAAAAAACATATCATTATCTTAAGGTAAGGCAAATTAAGTGGAGGGAAAAAAATGAACCTAGAAAAAATGGGTCCGACAATATAAGGATCTCAAACCATTATTTTAATGATCCTGTATTTTATTCTAAGTACAATGGGAAGCCATTAAAGGACAGTGACAAAATTACATACAATTTGCATTCTTTAAAAGAGTGCTCTGGAAAATAAGTAGAAAAGGAACAAAAGTAGAACCACCAAGACTCGCCAGGAATTACTGTCTCTAGGTGGAAAATGATGACTTGGAAAGTAGCACTGAATATCACAAGAAACAGCCAATTCACAGAGTTCAAAACAGTATTTGGACATAATTGTCCTAGTTCTCTTACCTATTTTTATTTAACATTATAAATTAAATTAAGAGTAATAGTTCATTGAGGGAGTGATTATAAATATGGATAAGGCTAAACCAATGTTACCCTTTGACCCTGTAATCCCACTTCTAGGACTTTACCACCTGAAGCTACTACACACACACAAAAAAGCCACACATAAAGTGATTTACTGAGGCATTATTTGTACTTTCAAGAAACTGAAAACCACCAAATGCCTATCAATAGGAAACCCAATTATATACCCACACAATGAAGTACTACTATACAACCCAAAATGATGGGAAAGATCTATGAACCAGAGTAATTTCCAAATATATTATTTAATGAGATAACCAACAGGCAAAATAAAATATGCTACTTTTGCATAAGAAGGTAGTATAAGGGGAGATAAAGAGAGTATATGTAAGTATGTAAGAAGGTAGTATAAGGGGAGATAAAGAGAGTATATGTAAGTATATGTAAGTATGAGCGAATGAAAATGGTTATCTGTAGGGGCAGGTAGAAGCAGGGATGGGAATGAATGAGAATTACCTCAGCACAGTTAACTATTGGTAAAGTTGTGATTTTGAACCATGTAAATGTTCAAAACTAAGTGAAAAAGATAAAAAAGCAAATACTAAAATTCAATACATACAGAAACTGTATATCATATCCAAGCTATAACTGTACAGAAAAAGAATTAATCCAAGAAACTTGTGAGATCAGCATCCTAACTGTACACTTCAAGGGGGTAATTATATAAGAGCAAAAGGAACTGCAAATAAATCTTGAACTTGACTTCATGAATTTGTTACTGGCAGTGGTATTAATGTAGTAATTCTGAAGTTATTTTGTATATTTGTAGGATAGAGCAAATGAATAAATACAAATGTTGTCGAGAACCAAGGTTCTCACTATGAAAGAAGAGAGGTGGAAACTCAAATATGAATTAGGAAATTTGAGGAAGAACCCTATGGTGATAGATTTGAATTCAAAGTATCAGAGTATATATTCAGGCTCCATTAAATCCAACTTCAGTTTTTTAGTTCCCTTCATGAATAGTTCTATTTCCAAGGATTAATATTTCATGACTTCATCCTTTCTTAGAGGATCCTCCAAGGAATAAAGAGAAATTTTTCTTGTTAAGAAAAAAATAAGCTGGGTACAATGGCTTACACCTGCAGTCCTAGTGCTTTGGGAGGCAAAGGTGGGAGGACTGCTCGAGGCTAGCAGTTAAAGACCAGTCTGGGCAAGACGGCAAGACCCTATCTCTGCGGAAAAATTTTTTTTAATTAGCCAGGCATGGTAGTACATGCCTGCAGTCCTGGCTACTCAGAAGGATGAAGGGTGAGGATCACTTGAGCCCAAGAGTTCAAGGCTGCAGTGAGCTGTGATCATATCACTGCACTCTAGCCTGAGTGACAAAGTAAGATCCCATATCTAAAAAATAAAATAATTTTAAGAGAAATAAATAAAACTCATTTTACTTTAAAATTACATGAGTACAGTGTCTTTATAAGTCTAAGATAAACTACAGAAACCTAGTGATTATTTATCCTGCATCTTGCCATTTCACCACCCTAATAATTATTTCATAATCAATTATCCCTAACGATGCTTTAAAAATATTAAATAAGAAAATGAAGGAAGTATGGGATTACTTAGAAGGACGATGCAACCAGCAGTAAAATATCATCCTTCAGTTTTCTTACTGCATTGCCCCAAGTACTGCATCATCTTTTAACAAAGTAAAAAAAGATTGGAGACATCATCTTTGCAGTCTGCTTTTTAGATTTCAATAAACACAGTTGAGAACTCAGGATTTTTTGTTTTCTGCCGATAATGGCAAAAAGGAGAAAGTGATAGAGGAAGCCATTACACAATTATCAAACAAATCAGATTATGAATAAAAAGAGACAGCAGCACTCTTGACCAATGCCATCCAAAAGAACTTTCAGATAACAGAGATCTTCAGTATCAACACAGACCAATACAACAGTCAAATGTGGCTGTGAACACTTGAGATATGGCTATTGTAACTGAAAAACTGAATATTTATCTGACTTTATTTTAATTAATTTGAAGTTTAAATTTTAAATTTCACAGCTACACGTCAGTGGCTACCTCACTGGATAGCACACAGACACATGATGGTAAAATGACAGTGTAAATTATGAGTCTTCTGATGACAATATCCTAGATGAATCTAATCAAATTCAGTGATCAATTAACAATATACAGAAATTACACAAAATGAATCAATGACCTAAATATAAGATCTAAGATCATAAAACTCTTAGAAGAAAACATAGGTATACACCTTCATGACCTTGGATTTGACAATGGATTCTTAGAAAAAACACTAAGAGACAAACAACAAAAGAAAAAATAGATAAAATGCATTTCCTCAAAATTAAAAATTTGTGTGCATCAAAGGACATTATAAAAGTGAAAGGCAGCTTATGGAATGGGAGAAAATATCTGAAAATCATATATCTGACAAGGGTTTAATATCCAGATATAAAGAACTCCTACAATTCAACAGCAAAATAACAACTCAATTTAAAAAAGGGACAGAAGACTTAAATAAAAATTTACTCAAGAAGATAGACAAATGGCCAATAGGGGGGGGGGGGGAGGTTGGCAGTTGAGGAAAACTGCTAGGGGAGGGAGGGGCATATCTCATCAACAGGGGTACCTGCATGATCAATGTTTGTATACCTAACCCTGAACGTTGTACCCCACATCTTTACAATAAAAAATTTTTTTAAATGGCCAATAAGCACATGAAAAGAACATCAACATCCTTAGACATTAGGAAAACAGAAATCAAAACCATAATCATACGTATTAGGATAGCTATCATCAAAAAGATGGAAAGTAAGGGTTGACAAGGATGTGGAGAAACGGGAATGTACCCTTGTACATTGCTGGGGGGAATGTAAAATTGTGCATGTAGCCACTGTGGAAAACAGTTTGGCAGGTCCTTAAAAAGTTAAACATAGAGTTAACATATGACTCAGCAATTCCACTCCTAGATATCGACCCAAAAGAATTGAAAACAGGGACCGAAACAGATACTTAGGATATTCATAGCAGCATCATTCACAATAGCCAGAAGTGGCCAGCACAGTCACTCAGACCTGTAATCCCAGCGCTTTGGGAGGCCAAGGAAGGACTGCTGGGGTCACACCAGGAATTCAAGACCAGACCAGGGAACATAGCCAGACTTCCATCTCTATTAAAAAAAAATTTAGCCAGGTGTGGTGACATTCACTCATGTCCTAGCTACTTGCAGGTTGAGGTAAGAGGATTGCTTGAGTACAGCAGTTCAAGGCTGCAGTGAGCTGTAACAGTGCCACTGTATTCCAGCCTGAGGACATAGCAAGACCCTGTCTCTAAAAATAAAAAAATAAAATAAAAAAGCCAAAAGGTGGAAACAACCAATGTGCTCATTAACAGATGAACAGATAAATAAAACGTATCATATACATATATACAATATATACAATGGAATATTATTCAGCCACAAGAAGGGTTGAAGTTCCAATACATGCTACGACAACATGGACAAACTTTGAAAACATTATGCTAAGTAAAATAAGCCAGAGATAAACAATGGTGATGGTTGCATAATAGTGAATGTAATCAATGTAATTAAAGTATACACTTTGATTAAAATGGCAAACTTCACTTTGTATATGTTCTATGACAATAAAATAAGATTGTTAGAATAAAAGATTTCTTTTTTTTTCTGTTTTTTTTTAATCCCCTCCCTGCACCCGGGTCCTTCCCTCCAGAATAAAGATTTCTAAATTCTTTTTCCTCTTCTACTCCTACAAATTTTTAAGTTTCTTGAGGTCAGAGGCTAGGAGAAAAAAAATCCCTGAAGACACCGGAAATGGGTTTTGAAAGCAGGGATTCTGTGATGGTTTATCTTTGTATCATCAGAACAGATCACGCCAGTGAAGGAAGAGACCTACACACACATATCTGAACTTAGATCTGAATAAAGGCTGAAGTCTTCAATACCAACACAGACCAATACAAATAAAGGTTGACTGACTTGAATGAAAAAAGAAAAAAAAATCAATGAGTGAACACAACTGTAAGATCAAAAAGGAAACAGAACATTCCCATCCAGTTAGTCATTCAACAGGAAGGACTTCACCACAGAATAACTTGAAACAAGAACCATCCCATTCTTCTAAAGTAACATGTGGCAGTATCCTTGAATCTCTTATAATCTTTGTGTACCCAGATTTACTTAACCCTTTGCACTAGGAGGCATCTCACAGATCACCGGCCAGCAACCTGACTACTTTTTTACGAAACAGTGAAAAATGAATCACTTCAAATTAAATAATATAACACTGAAACCAATAACTTTATTGTAATGATATTTGACTTATAATGGAATTTTGGACATTGAGGAACTTATTCATGATCAAAAATCAAAATTTTATATCTTATATTTTTCTAACATGTAAAACAGTCTTCAAAATGCCTTTCAAGTTCATTCACATGTTGTGCAACAGTAATACGTTTGACATCTTCTACCTAGTGTTTTTCTATTCAAGCAGACAATGCAGTCGTTTTCTTCCTTCCACATTAATAACATGCAATTTGTTGTCCAGTTTGTTGTCTGAAGATGATGTGGAAGGACGCACTTGTGATTCCTGAAAAACACTTCTCAACTGATCGATCAGAAGCTTGACAAATTTCAAATGAGACATTTTCTTTTGATGCTTGGTACAGTATATGGGAGTTATTAACATATATTTCTAGTCCCCAGAAGAATAATTTCCTCTACCATTTTAGAGATCTTCACAAGAAAAACAGTATGTAGAGCATATTGACCCACACTGCTCACATTTGCAATACAATAGAGTCATTTCAGGCTTTTTGACTATAATATTTCCACCACGCAATGTCCTTGCGGTAGATTTCATTCCTGCACGATTCCAAGCGCTGAGAATTGTAACAATTCTTTTGTCCTTCCATACAAGAAGCATAAGATTATTTTTCCTATACCCTACTGTTTTTTTTGTTAAAAACGTTGACTTAACTTTTATTTGTGCTGGTATTCCTTTTCAGTTGACTTTGTACCAGTAAGATGACATTTCATCTTTAGTTGTTCTTCTGCTAGGACAATACTAGTGTAATACCTACCAGTAAACATGTGGTATCCTGCCACACTGGGAACTTTTTCTAGCAACTTTTTTTTATTTTTTATTTTCTTATTTATTTATTTATTTTTGAGTCAGAGTCTCACTCTGCTGCCCAGACTGGAGTGCAGTGGCACGCTCCCGGCCACCGCAGCCTCGACCTGCTGGGCTCCGGTGATCCTTCGGCCTCAGCCTTCCAAGTAGCTGAACTACAGGCGCGCGCTACCACGCCCGGCTGATTTTTTGATTTATTGTAGAGAAGAGAGCTCGCCAAGTTGCCCAGGCGGGTCTCGAACCCACGGGCTCGGGCAATCCACTCACCTCAGTCTCCCAAAGCGTGGGATTACAGGCTGAGCCACTGAGCCCGGCTTCCAGCAACTTTTTATACAAATGTAATCGAATTCTGGTACTTACTGGAAGATCAGGTCAAATGATGTTTTCAGATGTTATGCTGCCATAGTATGGAAGTACAGAAAAGATACCCTGTGTTTGAATCAGCTAGCACATAAATGCATACACCTCATTTGGTAGGCTTATTTGGATTGCACGTTACAGATGATACTTGCCCTTTCGATGGAACAACAGACTCATCAACACAAACTGCCTGATCTGGTGTCAATTATTGCAAACATGTTAAATATATGTATTCCAAATAATTACTGGCCTCTTACATACAAGTTCTGATAGTCACATCACTCGACACAGATGTCTCCAAATGAAGCTTCCAGAAGATCTGCATAAACCTTTCTCTACTGAATGTGTCCCAAAAGAAGAGCATTTTACTGTTAAAAGAAGTTGGCCAGTACTTTTACAAATTTGGTACTTGAACTATTCCCATATTTAGGATAACTGTGATAAAAGCTAAAAATTCCTATTGGTCAACAGTATGTCACTTAAGCCAAATTTATCTGTGTGATAGCTGCTTTTTCCTTATTTTTTCAAACACATGTGATTAGTTTCTTTTATTACACTACCCACTAATTCATTTGTAAAATATAGAGTAAAATAGTCAATCAGTTCTTTTATATTACTTGTTATCTGAGGTCCTGTTGTTTGAGGATGTACGCAAAATTTATTCTCGCCTGAGGATTGTCTTTTTCTGTAACATCTTCCCATTCTTCACCTGACGATATGCTGTCTTCTACGTCTTCAAAACTACTAACACTTTCATTGCTATCACTTTCTGTTACATTCGCCTGTTTTCTTCTTAGTGGGACGATATCACTATCACTACTACCATTTTCTTCTACATCAATGTTTATTTTTTGTAACTTATCTGTATAGAAGTTATAAATCTAACTCATCTTCACTGCTGCTTATAACTCTCACTTTTGTCTTTTCATTTTGCCATTGCTCTACAAGCTAAATAAATGGATTAAAAATTTCGAATTGTAAATTATAAAATCAAAAAATGAAATTTATGAATAGAATATTACTTCTCCGACTTTACTTTTCCAACTTAGTCCAGATATACTAGATCTGTGCTACTCAATACTTCAATATGATCTGCCTTCAATTTCGAAAGTTTCTTTCTTTTAAATTACAGTAATTTGCTTATACAACATTTTCAGGTTATGCCATATGATACAAAGGGTATACCCACAGCTACCATTCTTATACACATGTTCTTTATTGCTACCTCTGCTATACAGAAGTGTCAGCACCACTATGAAAGCACTTTTCACATTCTCTTTCTATATAATACCAGCTGATATCTTCTTATGTATATCTCAGTATATATTCCATCTCTTTATTTGCTTTTTCACGCAATTTGAATGATAAACTTCAAGGAAACTCCTGTTTGAAAAATTTGCACTGGTCTAAGTTTGTCTTGTATAATCACCAGCAATCTCTTTTTGTTTCCTGAGAGGGGACATCCAAATGCAAAAGGTTAATATAAAAAGGACTGCTATATTTAAATTCTGATTAAACTTTCCAGTAAAATTGGTGAAATATCCCTTATTCTGAGATGTGTAAGTTATTTGTAAAAATTACTTAAAAATATAAACAGTAAAAAGGATCCACTGGACCTAAACGGCAAATGGTAACATTTTTCCTGGTATACTAAAGTTTAATATATTTCCTTAGTACCATTCACTGAAAGAACCTTGATGCAATAGCACCCCAGTAACAATCAGTACTACGTGGGTCCACATCTTGGTTTCTAAACAGTTCTCAACAAAAAGAACCAGAGCTCTTTGGGCGGGGTGGAAATCAAGTTCAGGACTAAGGCAAGGAAACTACAGAGTACTTCTGGGACGTCTTGTGCCAAAATTTTAACAAGGTAATTATCAAATAATAATGGAACACATCAAAAGAATGCATGCTTGAATCAGCTTGAAGGGGTTCCCACTGGTCAAATTTAGGACAATTTGATCATCAAAAGGAATGACAGAAATTACATCACTCTTAATTTAAAAAAAAAAAATCCATGAGTTTTATAGTGAAACTAAAAGGGAGGAGGGAACCACTAGAGCTCTTCTTCCTTTTTTTTTTTTTTTTTTTTTTGAGTTGGAGTCTCATTCTGTCGCCTGGACTGGAGAGCAGTGGCCGCTCCCCACCACCACAGCCTCGACCTGCTGGGCTCCGGCGATCCTTCCGCCTCAGCCTTCCAAGTAGCTGGAACTACAGGCGCGCGCTACCACGCCCGGCTAATTTTTTTGATTTATTGTAGAGATGAGGTCTACAATAAA
>CAUYQG010168521.1:0-11005 GCA_963574415.1 Tarsius wallacei | reverse complement strand
GATAGGTAGGGGTCCTTTTTCAATCTTCTGCATGTGGTCAGCCAGTTTTCCCAGCACCATTTACTGAATAGGTTCTCCTCTCCCCAGTGGTTGTTGTTGGAGGCTTTGTCAAAGATGAGTTGGTTGAGGAATTGAGGCTTTACTTCTGGAATCTCTAACCTGTTCCATTGGTCTATGTGCCTGTTCTTGTACCAACACCAGGCTGTTTTGACTACTGCCTTCTAAAGTCTATCTACAACAGGGCTTCTTAACCTGGAGTTAATTCAGGGTGCTTAAAGACTTGTATCTGTTTTTAAATAATATTCTCTGACTAAACTTCAGTATGTATTTCACTTATGAATATACATCTGAGGTGAGCCACAGTAATATTAGAAATTGATCTGTAACTTTATCACCAATGGAATATTATAATTGTTCCAGTTACATTATAATTATTGCACTTGTTGAAATATTATTTATGCTCATCATTCAGAAATTATGATACATAACAGAATACCTCTAGATGTTATTATTTAATGTACTAATAAACAAACACATTTATTTTATGACACATTTAGTTTTACTATTTTGAGAACTATTTCTTTTCCTTTTTTTTTTTTTTTTTTTTTGAGTTGGAGTCTCATTCTATTGCCCAGACTGGAGTGCAGTGGCACACTCTTGGCCACCGCAGCCTTGACCTGCTGGGCTCCGGCGATCCTTCCACCTCAGCCTTCCAAGTAGCCAGAACTTTAGGTGTGCGCTGCCATGCCAGGCTAATTTTTGATTTGTTGTAGAGACGAGGTCTCACCAAGTTGCCCGGGTGGGTCTTGAACCCGCGGACTCAGGCAATTCATTCGCCTCAGCCTCCCAAAGTGCTGGGATTACAGGCTGAGCCCCCGAGCTTGGCCCTGAGAACTATTGCAATATAGTTGATTGGATTTGTGATCCTGTGGATTTTATTTTATGCATTGAAAACATTATTCTGAGAAGGGGCCCAGATGCTTTACTAGATGCAAATAGATTCCATGGCACAGAGTTAAGAACCCTTGGTCTGCAGAGGGATTCAATTTTTTTCAATGAAACACACCATAGTTGCAGCTGTGGTGTAGACTGGTGTTTTCAAACTTTGTAAAGTTTTCAGCTCATGGGGAAGGCCAATATATGCAGTAATTCAAAGCATGGCTGCCTTGTTTGAAATGAGACCCTTGGTCCAAAGACCCAACTTTGTGGTACGTCATTTTTTAAGTTGACCCTGGATAATGTCAGGAAATGGACATCCTTGATGGACTGTACCTATAGCTTCAGATGGAGTCAAAGAGCATAATAGCAAACAGAAGTTGAAGAGAAAGAATAGCATATATCAAGGAAGGCAAGTGTAGAAAGCAGACTAACAAAAGATAGAGGAAAGACTGGGAGGCAAATCTTCATGTCAGTGGGTAGAAAGATCTCTTTGACATATCAGAAACAGTAGCCTTCTTCTATTTTTGTATTATTTGTAGAAATTGAGAATGAAAGGAAGTACCTATAGAAACCTAGAATAAACTTAGTTTACCATAGTTTTTTTGCCTCAGCATAGCCATTTTTGCTTAGACTTTATCCCTGATACTCTTTGAATCTAGCACAGGATAGACATAGGTAGATAAATTTCCAATAGGCAGGTTTTAGGAAGCATTCAGACATTTCATTGCAGGTCAAGCTGGCAGCCTACCCCCCCCCCCCCCCCGGAAAATCTCCATTAGATACAAGACCAGGACAGTCCAACAGCCTAATCTTTCAAGTCATAGTTTAGCATAATAATCTCTAGAAAACTTTTCAGGTTCCTTGTCAAGGCGGTAGATCAAAGACCACCCCTTAGCTGGCTAAAGCCATAGAAATGATAATAAGACCACTTTTTGCTAAAGAAGATTATGGATCGGAAATGTCTGACTAGTCTCTTGCAGGAAAAACTGCTCTCCTTGTCCATCTAGTCCATCACCATGGCAACAATCATGTGACTAACCCATCCATTTGCCTGCTGTCCATCACCTGACGTCAGTACCTGTGCTTACCTGCCCGTGATGACATGGAGCAGACCACCACCCAATCACCTTAATGACTTCCCCCATCAAAAGGAAAAGTTAAAAGGACTCAATCACAAGCAGCCTTTTTGCCATTGCCTTATTAGACTCTGGTGTGACCATGTGCTCTTTGAGCTGTAGTCGTCACCATGCTTCTTGACTGGACTCCTTCCCTGCCTTGGGGAGGTGAATCTCCTGTCTTTCTTTCTCTTTCTAATTTACTTTATAAATAAACTATATTTTCTAATCTAACTTCTGTGCAATTTTTTTTTTTAGAAAGCAGGATTTATTGAGAGGACAGAAAAGCTCCCACAGTGGTACGGGACCTGAGGGAGTTGCCCTTCTGTACAATTCTTTGAATCTTTCATGCTGCATCAGATCGCACACCAGACATCCCATACCTCCAGTGGGCCTAACCTAACATTCTGAAGGCCTCACTGGGAGTGTGCTCTAACAGAGAACTTTTATTGTGAGAAGCTTATTTGCTTGCTAGAATTAAAGGAAAATGCATGAAAGTTTGGTCTTGCCGAGTGAGAGCAGATTTAGGAAAAATGGCAATTTTCTTAGACCCACACTGGGGGTTTCGGGATGGCTTCTTGGTGGCAATAACCTCTAAGAGGAACCTTATTGGTAGAGGTAGGAGGAAGATGGTTGCTGAGCCAGTCAGACTATGTGGATCCCAGTGTGAGTGAGTGAGTGTATGGAAAATTTTGTGTACGTGTTGGTGAGTAAGTGGGCGTGTGAGTGGCTGACTGAGTGAGGGCTCAGGAGCAAGTGGCCAGGGCTCTCCTGGTGAAGTGACTGGTGCCACAGCTGCTCAGCTTGGACCCTAGTGATTCCCAGGATGCAGAAGCCAAGTGCTATTTTCTTCTTCTTTTTAATCGACAAAACCCTTCCTGGGAAGAAGATGCTGAGAGAGACTGACTAGGTGGGGGCTTGTGAACAAGTGGTCAGGGCTCTCCTGGTGAAATAGCTAGTGCTTCAGCTGCTTTGCTTGGTCCCTAGCACTTCCTGGGTCGCAGAAGCCAAAAGCCATTTTTTTTAACTGACAAAAGTCTTCCTGGGAAGAAGTGGTGGAGAGAAACTGCCAGCTCCAGGCTCTGCCTCACCACTGCAGTGCCTGGACAGACACTGGCAGCAAGGGCAATGGAGGGATCCCAGAAGTAGAGCCCCATTGGAGAAGATAAAAGAGGCACCCTGCCACCATCTTGAAAATGAGACAGTAAAGTACTCCAGCTTGTTCTCCCGGAACAATAGACCTGATCTCTGTGACCAATGGATCAACTACTCAGGGGTTGATCATGACTCAGAGGGAATATCCTGAAAGCACAAACTCCAGAGGGACAGGATGAGTGCTGAATCTCAGGCACTCCACCACCTACCCTGATTCAGCCATGGGACAAAGGGTGTGACCAGAAAAGGACGAGAAAGACCTCCAAAGAGATCAGTAGCGAGTCAGGGGCTGACCCAACCCCCCTCCTCCCCAGCAATCCTCTGAACGCAGACTCATACAGCTGGGGAGGAGCCTGGATGCCAGTTACAATAGGAGGACTCCACTCTAGGATAGGCCTGGCCAGGGCTCCCCTACCAGTACTTGGGGAAGAGACAATCCTACACCTCCCCACTGAAGGGGATCCCCCTGACCATATGAGAGTGGGAGGGGAGGACTGCAGCCCCACCCACTCTCTCTGCTCCCTTCTCCTTCCCTGGTCTGGACACTGGGGAGAAAATGAATGAAGTTGAAGCTCTGCAGGAGATAATAAAGAAGCAGATGGAGGAACAATTGTAGAACCTGCCACAAAAGAGCAGGATTTTTAAAAAAAATTTTTAGAAATTAGAAAAATTGTCTGTTTGTTAGCATTTCTAATATGTTAATATTTTTCATTTGTGCATGAATGTATATGTGAGGGTTCAATCTGCATCTCCCCTTTTTTCTCTTTCATCTTTTGTTTTGTGTTTATGTGTGTATGTGAATGATTGAGTCGTCATCTTTCAGGGTTTTTTTTTGTTTTGTTTTGCTCTTTTGTTCATCTCCTTTTTTAGTTTAATATGTGAGTAAATATATGTGTGGAGGTTCAATCTGAATTCTTATTTTTTTCTCTTTGTTTTTTCTTTCTTTCTCTTTTTCTTTTCCATTTATTGTATGCTGGGTTGGGCATGTGTGTGTGTTTGGTTTTCCTGTTTTTGTTTTTTGCCTTGTTATTATTCCAGTTTGTTCTCGTGTGTGTGTGTGTGTGTGTGTGTGTGTGTGTTCAATTGTTTTTTGCTTTGGTTTCTGCTTTCATTGTTCTGTGTTTTTTTTTTTTTCATTTTTTAGTTTTCATTTAAAAATTTTTGTCTGTATTATTTCATTCTATTCTTCTCTGTTCTTCTATTTTTTTTTTTTGAGTTGGAGTCTCACTCTGTCGCCCAGACTGGAGTGCAGTGGCCGCTCCTGGCCACCACAGCCTCCTTTGTTCTTCTCATAACTGTTACTGTATCTTGGACTCAGGGAGTACACACATGTACCCATTGCATTGCCATACAGAGTGGTGGTGGGGAGTGGGTCTCAGGAAACTCATACCACAGTCAGTGAACATTGTGATTTGCAAGTAGTTTCTGAACCCTAGCTCCCCATCCTCCACCTATTTGAATCTCAAAACTACAAGAGACAACAAACCTTCCTACCCACAGTCCTGTTTCAAAAATAGAACAAATCCAGAGCCCTGATCAGGGAAGAATAGAGGGCTGAGTAAACATCAGAAGTGAATTCTCTCCCACTGTCACTGAATAACAGAACTAAAGAGAAAAGAAAGATCTGTCACAAATATGGAAAGACCAATGGAAGACACCAGGTAATTTCCATTGTAACAAAGAGAAAACACCTGAAAAATCAGACCTCAGAGCCCAAACAATGGAAGCCACCAGTGACTGACCCAGAATATGACAGGGATTAAGGAAGATGGACAAAGTGAATAAGACTCAAGAAAGACAGGATGTAACACTGAAACAACTTGTAACAGAGATTTTGGCAATAAAAAATTTCATCCAGTAAATAAATAACAAAATGACAAGCATGGAAAGCAGAATTAATCAAGCAGAAGAAAGAGTCTCAGAACTTGAAGACCAGAACATGGAATTAACCCGATCTGCTAAAAACATAGAAAGAAAACCCAGAAAGAAAGAACAAAGCCTACAAGAGATGTGCAATTATATCAAGAGGCTGAACCTACACCTGATTGGTATCCCAGAAGAAGAAAGAGAAATGGAAAACAACTTGGAGCAGGTATTCCAGGAGGTAATCCAAGAAAACTTTCCCCATCTCACCAGAGATGTGACCAGCCAAGTATAAGAGATATAGAGAACTCCCCACAAGATATCAAATGAAAAGGCCAACCCCTAGACACATAGTAATTCACCTACACAGAGTAGGCACAAAAGAAAAAATCCTAAAGGCAGCAAGAGAGAAAGGTCAGACTACCTATTGGGGAGAACCAATCAGAATAGCAGCAGACCTATCAGCAGAAACACTGCAAGCAAGAAGGGACTGGAGTCTAATATTCAAAGTCTTCAGAGATAAACAATTTCAACCAAGAATTTTCTGCCCAGCCAAGCTCAGCTGCATCAGCGATGGATAATTAAAATCTTTCCCGAAGAGATTATGCAGCTTCCAGACCAGCTCTACAGGGGACACTTAAGAAGGTATTAAACACAGAAGAAAGAAAAAAAAAAAGACCACACACTTCCAAAGAGAAGAGCAGAACACAGAATCAACAAAGAATACATCGCAACAACAAACTTGAAAACACACACATACATCAACGCCAACGCTAAAAGGAAACAAAGAAAAACTTTATAAAAAAGTCATGGTGGGGATAAACAATCACATTTCAATAATCAGCCTAAATGTGAATGGACTAAATGCACCACTGAAAAGACATAGAATGGCAAAGTGGATAAGAAACCATGACTCAAGTTTTTTTACTGCATCCAGGAAACTCATGTCACCACAGACTCAAAGTTAGAGGATGGAAAACGAGTTTCCAGGCAAATGGATCACAAAAGATGGCAGGAATTGTGGTCTTAACATCAGACAAAACAACCTTTAAGTTATCAAAAATTTAAAAGATACAAAAGGACACTACATAATGATAAAAGTTTCAATCCATCAACAAGAAATATCCAAACAACAACAGATGCTGGCAAGATGCAGAGAAAAAGGAACGCTTCTACACTGCTGGTGGGAATGTAAACTATGCAGTCTCTTTGGAAAACAGTGTGGTGATTTTTGAAAGAACTAGAAATTGACCTTCCATATGCTCCAATAATCCTCCTACTGGGAATATACCTGGAGGAACTCAAATCATTCTTCAGAAAAGATACCTGCACACACATGTTTATTGCAGCACTATTCACAGTAGCAAAAACATGCAACCAATCATACTGCCCATCAAAACTGGACTGGATAAAAAAATGTGGTACATATACACAATGGAATATTATGCAGCCATAAAGAAGGACATACATATGGACTTCGCAGCAACTTGGATGGATTTAGAGTAGATCATACTCAGTCACCTATCACAGAAACAAAGAACAGAGTACCATATGTTCTCACTTATAAGCAGACCTTGAACAATTATAATACTATAAGAAAGGGATTGGCAGTAATGGGAAACTGCCAGGGGAAGAGGGAGCACACCTCATCAACAAGGGTACCTGTTATAATGAGCATTTGTATACTTAACCCTGAATTGTACCCCACATCTTTAAAATAAAACAATAAAATACATAAAAAATAAATAAAATAAAAATAAACCTTGTTGTAGGACAATCTCTTTAAGCCTAGTGGTTGCTGTTTGTGCCCTACTCAGATTTCCTTTACTAGTTGGTGCACTCACTACCTCCTCACCCCCAGTTTCTGTGAATGTTGGCTGCCCCTTCTCCAAAAAGCTGTCCTTGACCAAACAGTAGCTCCACCTACCACCCTCCTCCCCTCCAGGAAAGATTGCCTGATATTCAGGCATAAATGCTGATACTTTATTGCCATGGTGCCATTTGTACTTCAAAGCTCTCTGGCTGCATCATGATAAAGCTGGTCTCCAGATGAGACCACACACTTGCAAACCCTCTACTTCTGTGGTATATGGTTTTCCTTGTGCCCATACTACCCAAAGCACTCCCAAGAAAATCACTTGAACAAGATTTCCTCTGTCAGGCTCTGCCTCTAGGGAACACAAACTAAGACACTAGACTTTTCATTTTTTAATTTTATTTATTTATTTAAATAATTGTTTTGAAATTTTTTGTAGAGACAGAGTCTTGCTATGTTGTCCAGGCTGGTCTCAAACTCCTGGCCAAGCAATTTTCCCACCTTGGCCACCCAAAGTGCTGGGATTACAGGCATGAACCACCGCACCCAGCCTTATTTTATTTTTATTTTTAGAGACAGAGTCTCACTGTGTTGTTCAAGCTGGTCTCACACTCCTGCCCTCAAGTAATCCTCCTGTCTTAGCCTCTCAAGTCACTGGGATTACTGGTAGTAGCCACCATGCTCAGCTCATAGGATTTTTTTATCTTTAAAAAACAAATAACTCCTGCCTCTCAGCATTGTAGCAAGAATTTGAAAAGAAGGTGAACCTACCAATATAGAAAATAGTATAAATAAGTGCAATAAAGAACAGTAAAAATCAGTTTCCGCAACCCTTAGTGTCTTTAATGGATTCTTAAAAAAAATTATCTACTTTCCACATTCAGAAGGAGAGAAATGAAATATAAATGTGTATGTACATAAATGTTGAGAAGCTGGGTTGCTGAGGGATTAGAGTGTGGACTCTGGAGTCAGGCTGCCTAGGGATCACTAGCTCTGTGACCTTAGGCAATTCACAGAATTTCTTGGTGTCTCAGTTTCTGCATTCATAAAATAGGGAATATAATAGTACTACCTAACTTGTATGGTAATTGATGTCATTGAAACACTTGCCTCACTCAATACAGAAAACATTAGCTATGTCTTAGCCTTATTACTTTTACATTCTTTTCCAGTTTATTTATGTCTCATGAATTTGATCATAGCTGAAAGTCTCCAAACCCTTTTCTCTCACAACTTTGACTATTATCCTTTGGTTAGGATTCTTTTACCACTTTAATTTTACTTTATTTATTTACTATTTGATTTAACAAAGGGATTGTATTACTTGTATCAATTAAGGAGGACACTGGGGATAATTCTCCAAAGCAGCGTCTCCACAAACAAAAGTAAAAATAGGACCATTATTAGACTAGTTAGCTAAATCATTGTATGCAGAGGTGGGGTCAAGGCTGAGCAGGTGCAGTTGTCATCATGTTTCTACATATGTTGCATGTATGGAAAATGGCTTATGAGCTCCTCCCTGGGCAGGGTTTTTACTAGAGTAAATAGAAGAGTTCACCAAAGTTCATCTCCAACTCTAATTTTAAAAGATAATTTGAAGAATTCATATTTGAGATTTCTTTTGTTTGATGAAGCAAACTCTTCAAATATAGATATTTGTGTGGGTCCTTATATATTTACTGCTCATCAGAAGAAAAATAATGACACAGAAATTGAGATCATATATGAGGGGGGACCCAGAAAAACCCGGAATTTATTTATAAAAAATTGTATGTTTATCCTTAAATGTTTAAACTTCAGTCACCTTTAAGTACTCTCTGTTTGATGCAATACACCTAGCAAGACACTTTTTTCCACTGCTCAAAACAGTTTTTGAATTCATCAATTTTGATGCTTTTTTGTGCTTCTGCCATATTTCATTTCACCTTTTCCACATTGGCAAAATGTTTCCCTTTGAGAGAAAAATTGTAGTTTATTCTTAAATGTTTAAACTTCATCCAGGGAAACAAAAATCGCTTGGGGTGATATTGGGTGAATAGGGAGGGTAAGGCATGGGGGTCATGCCATTTTTGGTCAAAAACTGCTGAACATCAGCGCAGTGTGGGCAGGTGTGCTTGTAAATCACTCATCATGAAATGGGCAAATGCGCTAAAAGAATCTCCAAAAAATATTTCACTGAAGCTAAACACAGCCTTTCACAACAACCCTAGCTGGTACACCAATCCCAATGGATTCCTAGAACATTTACCTGTTGAGGAAAGCCTGTACTACAAGGAGCCTGCACTCAAAAAAAAAAAAAAAAAATCTGATTTTTGGGTCTCCCTCTTACTGAAGTAATTGTGCATATTGTGATTTAGAAAGCATTCAATGAGTATTCTGGTTATTTGTGTTTGAAACAAATGCTTTTTATAAAAGATATTACTTTCATTCTAATCCAAAGAGGGATAAGGAAAGAATGTATACATTGCTTTTTATCTACTAAAGAACTTTAGATTGGAAACTGGAAAGAAGTAAAAAATTTACAAGCTGGGAAATACCTGCTTTAGCAGAGAAGTGGAAACACGGACTAACTAGTACCATGCTTGGGAACGGTAATCTATATACAGTAGACCAGAGTTTTCTCCAGAGTGGTCTGGAGAAGGAATGAACCTGGGGGAGAGGAGGATGCCCTTTTACTTAGAATGATGTTGTTGTAGACATATAGATGTTGACTGAGAATCTGATAGAGACTCTATTAGTCTGCTAGGGCTGCCGTAACAAAGTACTGCCAAAAGCCAGGCAGCTTAAAAGAACTGTTATTATCTCCTAGCTCTGGAGGCTGGAAATCTTGGTCCTTCTGAGGGCTGTGAGGGAGAATCTGTTCCATGCCATTCACCTAGCTTCTGGTGGTTTGCTGGCTGTCTTTGACTTTCTTAGGCTTGTAAATGCATTGTCCTGATCTCTGCTTTGGTGTTCACATTGTGTTCTCCCTGTGCACATTTCTGTGTCTGAATATCCCTTTTTTATAAGGATACCAGTTATACTGGAGTAGGGCTCGCCTACTCCAGTAAGACCTCATCTTAACTAATTACATCTGAAACCACCCAATTTCCAAATAATGTCACATTCTGCAGTACTGGGAGTTAGGATTTCAACATTTGGATTTTTTTGGAAGGTGAGTGTGCAATTCAGTCTATAATATTTACTAATGGGAAAAGTGCCAATGATGGTTTTAAAGCTTGACTGTGTCCAGAAGCAGATTGCTAATAGGTAAACTCTTCAGATAAAGTGTGGACATAAAATGTGTTCAGAATTAGCAAGAATCTTTTAACCCCCTCTCTCTAACCAAGAATTCTTCTTCTCTTTGGCCGGAAGATATCTTTCTTATCTAATTTACAAAATCTTTAACGCATGTGCTTCTCTCTAAGGCCTTCCTTGGCCTGTGCTTCTTCTTCATGTCTATTATGGGTTAAGTTCAGCCTCTGCAAAAGTTGACCTAACACTGCCAAAACCACTTAGTGGATAGTGATTAGAAGAAAGCATCAGAAGATAAGACAGGGACTAGGGGAGGTATGTTTCCAAATGGCAATCATGAAGAAAACTGTGAGTATTAAGTATGACTCTCAGGTTTTCACGGCTGACAATTGCCTGGTTCTTATTTCTTCAGGGCCTCAGAAATGACTTTCTAAGATATAGTCCAAATACAAACGAGTTTTCCCCTTCTAAGATGTAATTCAAATGTCAAAGAATAGAAAACCTGTTGGTTCTAGGTGGGTGATGATTTTTAGAATACATATGAAATAATACTTGGCAGGAAAGAAGAAAGTTCATGCTACCATCTTGGTTAGGCCACATGTCTGTGGCTCCAGTTTCTTGTGATCACAAATACCAATGTGGGATTAATCCAATGCCAATTAATGTCTTAGCTTCTCAAAGGGTGTTTTTTTGTAACTGCTGGATATTTGCTATATTCAAAGAGTAAATGGTAACTGAAACCGGGCTTGGGTCTAATGCAGCTGTCCCAGAGTTATGTTTCAGTATTTGTGTGGGCTACATTCATAATACACTTTGTAAGAGCTTAATATAAGTTCTTGGAACTCAGATAGTACCTCTATGTCTATTAAAAGAAGTTAGAACT